>CM057226.1:42116924-42344263 GCA_029891385.1 Erythroxylum novogranatense | reverse complement strand
TGGCTTTTGAAAAAAATGAATTAATAGTCACTAGGAAGGTAACTAGGTGGAGAATGTGTATAGATTATAGGAAGTTGAATGATGCCACGGGAAAGATCATTTTCCTTTACCTTTTATTGATCATATGATTGAGAAATTAGCTGGACATGAATTTTATTGTGCCTTAGATGTAGTGGATATTTGTAGATTCGATAGCCCAAGATCGGAGAAAACAAGTTTTACATGTCCTTATGGTACATTTGCATATAGACACATGCCATTTGGGTTATGCAATGCTTCGGCTACATTTCAAAGATGCATGATGGCTATTTTTTATATGCTTGAATCTTGCATTGAAATTTTCATGGATGATTTCTCTGTGTTTGGTACTTCATTTGATGCATGCTTAGATAACTTAGAAAGTCTTGATTAGGTGTGAAGAGACCCATTTAGTGCTTAATGGAAAATGTCATTTTATGGTATAAGAGTGCATTGTTTTAGGTTACAAGATTTCTAGCAAGGGTATAGAGGTAGATTCAGCAAAATTGATGTCATTAAGAAACTTCCACCACTAAACAATGTTAGATCCATTAGAAGTTTCTTAGGCCATGTTGGTTTTACCATATGTTTATTAAGGATTTTCTAAGATTGTTAAACCTTGAATGAATTGCTTGAAAAGATGTTGTGTTTGCTTTTGACGATAAATGTTAGACATCTTTTAATTATTAAAGGATATGCTTGTGATTGCACCTATTCTTATATCTCCTTATTAGTCTCTTGCTTTTGAATTAATTTGTGATGCAAGTGATTATACTTGGGTGTTGTTTTAGGCCAAAGACTAGGTAAGAACTTTCATCCCATTTTTATGCAAATAAGACAATGAACAGACACAATGTCATTACACCACCACAGAAAAGAGATATTGAAAGTTGTGTTCACTTTTGACAAGTTTAACTCATATTTGATTTTTCTAAAGTGATTGTGTATATTTACCATTTAGCCTTGAAATACTTGGCGACAAAACCCAATGTTAGCGAAGACTAATTAGTTGGGTATTAATTTTGCAAGAGTTTGACATTGAGTTGAGGATAAGAAGGGCCGAGAATTTTATAGTCGACCACTTGTCAATGTTAGATGAGCGGCCATGGAGAGTGCAACAAAGAAGGACATTGATGAGCTTTTTCTAATAAACATCGATGGTTATGACAGTCACTCCTTGGTTTCGTAAACTACCTTTTATTAATATCTATGCCCTTATTTTCCCTATGCTCAAAAGAAATAATTTTGGTGCGAGGTGATACTATCTTTGGGATGATCCTTTTCTTTATAAGATTTATGCAGATGGTATTGTTAGGCGTTGCATTCCTAAAGAGGAAATGTCCTTTATGTTATATCATTGTCATTCTAGAGCAGGTTGGGGGACATTATAGTGCATCTAAGATAGCTCATAAGGTTTTAAAGTGTGATTTCTATAGGCCCACCTTATTTAGGGATGCATTTGCATTTGTTAAATCTTGTGATAGGTGTCAAAAGGTCGGGAACATTAGTAGGAGACATGATATGCCATTAACTAACATTCTTGTTTTGAGGTTTTGATGTTTAGAACATAAATTTCATGGGACCATTCCTAAGTCTCTCTCAATCAATATATATTGGTTACTTGTTGATGATGTTAGCAAATGGGTAGAAGCAAAGTTGCTTACAAATGAGGCTAAAAGGTGTTGTTAAGTTTTGAATGAAGAATATTTTACATAATTTGGAACACCAGGGCTATCATTAGTGATGGGGTTGCATTTTGCAACAAATTTTTGATTCACTATTAGCCAAGTATGGGGTGACCCATAAGGTTGCTACTCCATACCACCTCCAAACCATGGACAAGTTGAAGTCTCAAACAAGGAATTAAATAAAATACTAGAGAAAATGTTAATGCTTTAGGCAGGACTAGTCTTTAAAGCTAGATGATGCACTTTGGGCATATAGGATTACATTTAAGACACCCGTAGGCATGTCACCATTCAAGTTAGTGTATGGCAAGTCTTATCATCTTCCAATTGAGTTAAAGCATTGTGCATATTGGGCTATCAAATTTCTTAACTTTTATTTGTCTTCTGCATGTGCTAAAAGACTTATGCAGACTTCAAGCTTTAATAGTTTCGTTTGGATGCTTATAATAATTTATAAAGGCGTGTGAAGAAGTGGCATGACAAAGATCCTCCTTGAGACTTTAAGGTAGGAGACTAGGTATTGATCTACAAATCTCGTTTTCATCTTTTTCTAGGGAAGCTTAAGTTGAGTAGGTATAGTCTATTCACTATGATCCAAGTCCTTCCTTTTGGGGTCCTTGAGGTAAAGCGAGAAAATGAAAACCCTTCTAAGAAAAATGGACAATGATCTAAATTATATATGCCCGAGCTTGTAGATAATTTTGAGGAGCGATTGTCTCTTCATGACACTTCACCTCCTTTATCACAATATATGCCTTCGATTTGTAGTTTTCTTTCTTTTCTTTTCTTGTTGTTTCTTTGCATTTCTTTCTAGCAATGCATTTCTTTGAATTGTTTGAGTTTTCTTTAGGGTTTGTGTGGTTGGTGACAAAGAGTTCTTGGTGGATTCTTTTTAGGAAGTTTCTTCTTCCTCTTTCCCTCTTTGTGTTTGATTGTTGACTACTTGAACACTAGGGACAAGGTTCATATTAAGTGTGTGTGTGTGTGGGGCGGGGATTGAGATTATGTGCATCTGATGTTTATGATATTGCGATGATGTTGAGAGATACACTTGAATGGTTTGATTCCTTTAGTAGCTAACTTGGGTCCCACTTTTGATGAATTTGACCATACGATTACTGTCAAAGTAGTTAGAAGGAGAATTGAGTTGTAAGCATGAATTTGGATCAAGCAACTTAAGAGGATAGTGAACCATGTTAATTGATTGAAGTAGTTGATTGCAATAGCGATCTTTGGTGATGAGGCCAAGTATGGAGTTTGATGGATTTTCATTTAAGAACAAATGAGGTCTTGAGCCATATGACGACATCTCATAGTCATTTATTTTCTTTGTTAAGGGTGATGCTTCCTATGTGGATTACCTTTAGAGCGTGCTCTGAACCTGTTGGATATTGTTAGTTACATGCTTTATGGATATGATAAAGGCCTTCTTTGTTTTTAACCTTTAGCTTAAATGACCCATCAAGTCATTTGTTCCTTGCTACCCGTTTGAGTCGTTGACCTTGTTTGTTTTGTATTAATCACATTCGTCGAGACACGAAAACTTTTACCTGAACTTTTCACAAGTTGAATGAAGTACTAAGTATTCGATGTCTTCGATTTAGGGATTTTTGTTTTATATGCTATTCTGAGATGTTTTAGAGGTACATCTACTCAATTGTTGTTGATTTGTGCTACTACTATCTTCTTTTATATTTAGTGTTATCTTAAAAAACAAAACAAAAACAAACCAAAAATTAAAAAAAAGATCAAACAATAGCATTGGATAGTGATGAGTAGTTATAGTCCGTTTTCCTCTTTGCGTCCCTCGAATTTGTTTTAATTGTCCCACATTACTTAGTAATTTGTGAAAGCTTTTATGTAGCCTTTGCCTTTTAATTTACCTTAACCTAAGCCCCAGTACAACCCTTAGTAAATGCCCTTTTGATCCATGCTAGCTTGTACTCTATGTAGTGGAAAATAGGTGAATTTGCAAGCGATAGTAATGTATTCTCTTAGCGGAAGCTTTGAGTGAAACTCTGACCCTTATACACTTGAGTGAAATGAGTGAATATCATGAGGAAGGTCTATTTTAATTTTATGCTTGTTTTTTATCAAGGATATCTACCTTTGATTTTGTTTATGCATTGATGAAAAGATTATAATATATGTAGTAGCGATACTTGAGTTTGCCAAAGTTTAAGGGATTGCAAATACTTGATTTTCATTGAAAATAAAATGACAAAATATGTTGGTTGTGGCGTAAGTAAGTTGCGAGACAACCAACAATTGAAATGTAAGGGTGTTGTTAATGGGTATTTTATTTTATTTTGATTTTAGATACATAATTTTTAAACTCTTTTCCATTTAATGTTTAAATTGCATTAATTAAGAGTTATTTGTTTTGATTTTAGGTACTTTGATTTGGAACATCTAATACCATAAATTATGAAAAACTTTCAAAGGAGGTTAGGTAAAAAATTTAACATTTTCCTTTTGCCACTCCTTTTTAACCTATCATTCATGAAAAACCTCCATTCTTTGTCTTCCAAAATTTTAATGTTTTAGAGCCACCTAAGCGTTAACATTTTGGAAGACAAAATGGATTTCATGAATAATAGGTTAAAAAGGTGGCAAAAAACGACAAGAATATTTAATCGTGAAAGCAAAATAAAGTTGCGGAAGTAGATAAAGGAGAGCATGAGCCGATGGACATTCAATACAAAAGAGACAAAGGAATATAGTTGGCGGTGAAAGAAGAGAGCAGGCGGCGATGAGAGTGAGGTGGAGAAAATGTGCTTATGCATGAAGTTAGGGATAAATGAGGGAGCGGTGGACATTCAATGAGGAGAACAAAATAAGGAAGAAGGCATTGGTGTGGAGAGTTGAGTGTGCAGGAATAAGATGTTGGACGAAAAAAGCTTATTTGACAAATCAAAACATAGAGACGGAGGGCAAGGTCGCAACCCTCCACTGGTGGATAACAATGCAAACTTAACATCCATTACCGTGGGAGGTTAGAATAGTAATTCTGAGTGGTCAATGGGCGTTTAGAAATGCCTTACATGTTCATGCATAATCTCATACCGCATACATGTGAATAGTACATTTTGCACATGCAAATGACTATACATGCATTCATGACATTTTCGATATATTTGTTAATAAATGTGATTGTTATGAAAATGTGATTTGTGTCATGAAAAATTGAGTTGGAGAGGGCATTATGGTTTTGAGTTTTAGAGAATTTTAGAAATGTTTCTAGAAATTTTGGGGAAATTTCGAACTAGGAAAAATGCCAAGTGGCGGTGATTGATTCTGGGTAGTAAAAATTACTGTCGATGGCAATCGAAAATTTAGATAAATGATTTTAAGGATTTATTAATTTGAGCCATTGGAAATTTGGGGATAAATTCATGTAGAAATTGAAATTTGTTGGAAAGAGCTTAAGAAGGTGACATATGGCAAGTGACAAGTATCACTTGCCACACCCACATGTTTATATTGTTTAATAAAACCACCTCTCTTTTTAGTCTTTCTCGATGCTTCTCTTTTCTAAGGTATAGGTGATTTATGTGAGAGTCCTCCACCACTCTTCGTAGCTCACATCTTCCTTGTTTCTTCTTGAATTTGTGACCATCTTTTCCACTCCTTTTCACTTTGCTTGCTCTTCTTTTGTTCATTAAATATCCTAACCTATACCTCACCCCCTTAAGATGATGATAATCGTGTGTGGTGGAGGGAGTTAAAGATTTTGTGGTTTTGGAAGATTTGGAAGCTTAATAGGTAAGAAACATGTTTTATCTCATGGTTTTGTAGTTAATTAAATTATTTGTGATGTTTGTACACTTAATTGTATGAGAATTGTGTTGCTGTATATAGGTATGTAACTTGCTTGTTTGATTGATGATTGATGAGGTAGAATTTGAGGAATGTAAATTGGAGATGTTTTAGGTCTTTTGGAAGTGAAAACATGTTTAGAAAAAATGTAGGAAAATGATGGATAATGGAGTGTATGTTGCTGCCATTTTGTGAATAAATGTTCAAGTGGAGGTCTTGCTTTGATTGTGGTTGATATATTGAATAAATTGAGTGCTTATTGGTGTAGAGTTGGTATGGAAGTGATAGAAGTTGAGTTAGGTTGAAAAGCTGGAAATTGGATTTGTATATTTTAGTGATTTGGCCATAACTTTTCTATAATGTTGCAATTGGGATGATTTTATCTTAAATTAAACTAAAGGTATTTGGCTATATTTTTGTGAAGGAAGTGATGTCCAATTTTGGCTTGAAGAGTTCTAAATTTTGACTTAAATGTAGTAATGTGTGAAGGGATGAATAGTGCAACTTTAGTGACACTAAAGTAGAATTTGTGATCTGAAACTTTGTGAATTTTTCTATATTGATTTAGGCAGATTTTGCTCAATTAATCTTCATGAAAGTTGTATCTTTTCTTGATAGCTTTCTACCTCCATATGCCATTTTTAGACATTGGGTTGATAGTTATGAGTGATTGAAATTTGGATGTGGTTTAGGGTGCAATTATGGGGCAAAAACTTTAATTGAAATTTTGACCCAACTAGAGGTTGAAATTGTTTCTACATGCTTCATGAAGGTTGTAGAATATGTTCTGATCTTTCCATTGATATAAAGTATGGAATTTTTGGACAATGGGATAGGAAGTTATGATTTTTAGAAAGTGGGATATTGTTTAGAATGACACTTATGTGGGCAGTAACTTTGATTGGGATTTTGATACCTTTAGAGCTGAAATTAGTTTTCGAGCCCTTCATGAAAATTTTAGAGCTTTTTGTTATCTTTCCATTGATACCTAATTTGTCAAATTTGGACTCTTGAGTGAAAAGTTATACTTTTTGGAATTTCAGATAAGGAAGAGAGGAAAACAAAAAGGAAAAGAAAAAAAAGAATATAGAAAATCGTAACCTCACGGTGTGACAGTCGCGTCGCCAGAACTCGAAAAGAACCCTCTTAATCGCGAGCCGACCCTTTGGGCAAGCCGACCAGTGATTTGTCAGCGCGTGGCGCGCTCATTGGCTCATCCAACCCTTTTGTCACTCTTTTGCTTATAAATTGTCCATCGACCTCCGATTGACCCGATTTTAAAAGCATTGTATTCTTAAGACACTCATCTACCTCTATATAAATTTGTGAAATTTTGAGATTAAATTGAAAAAATGGATTAAATCAAAGTGAGAAAGCGAGAGTGATTATTTTTTTGACAATGTTTTGGCAATATCCGGACTGTAGAAATCCAAATTGAGTAATTTTGGTGTCTATAGATTCTAAGACATATAGAACTTTTTATTAAAGAGAGGTTGTCTAGGTTATCTGATGTTGTGAGTCTCATTGATCGAGAACGATGAACCCAAAATATGTGTTTGAGAAAAATTGAAATATACTATGAGCAATAAATTGCTAGTTAAATGATTTTATGTGGCTTAAACCTAGGAATAAATGAGTTTTGATACGGGAATGGTTTTGTGATGCAATTTATGGAACAATACCGTGATTGTCATGAACATGCATTATACATATTATATTTCAGTCATGTGCATTATTAAACACTTATGATTGTACAAATTGTGACGTATGTGTATCTTGCATAAATGAGTTGTGCAGGCTAAATGTCTGAATTTAGGCGTTTCTAGAATTTGGAAGTAAATGCTAATCTGGAGCGTACTGTGAGTAGACCGAGATGGTCTCATTTCATTCTTTGTTCTGTTTTGTTTCATTTTGTATAAATTGATTGCTGAATGTGATTGATTGTATTGGGTTCCGGACAGGAGGTTCGATGATTTTGATACTAATTTGGATATTGAAGTGCTACTTGAATGTGAATTGGATGAACTATGTGTACTCAACGTGATGACAAATGTGTTTTGAATGTGCATCTGCATATGTAAGAGAGTGTGCTTCTCAACTCTACTATTGAATGCCGGACTACGGTCCGATGACATGTGAAAGTGAGTGAATGGGAACATGCTAATGTGATTGATGCATTTCATTGCATAAGTGTATGAAATATAATAGCTGTTGTGACCAGAGGAGCCACCGATCAGAGCTTAAAGCTCAATGAGTGAAAATGAGCTTTGAGCTCAAAAGTGATTCAGAGCCTCGGGCTCGACATTTAATGAGCCCTATATGCTCCAAATGGATAAGGGGCAGTTATTAATGAGCCATATATGGGGCGGTTTAGGCACTCGGTCACAACAAAATAACAAATGAAAAGTGAACCTCATGTGCACTACATATGCATAATATGATTGATTAAGTGTATTGAATGTGAAATAATGTGAATGTGAAATAATGTGAAATGTGAAATGTGAAATAGAGTGAGTTGTAAATTATATGTATTACATGTATGGGTGAGCCATCGATGATGGTCACTCACTGAGTTCGCAAAACTCACCCAAAATTTGCAATTATTTTTCAGAACTCAGAAGAATACCTCGTTAAGCAACGGGAGTATATCTATTGCATGTGAGAGAAAGAAGAGGTTGGGATCAGTTCACGTCTGCATTGTGTCTCTTTATTTTTGCACTGAATTGTATTTTCCACAAATCATTGAATTTTGTGTATTTGCGTATATTATGTTGGACCAATGGTGGTTGACAAATTAAATCCCTTTTATGTTTTGATAATAATAAAATATCTAGAATTAGTTAAGAAATTATTTCAGGTATTTTGGGATTATTATTGTGCAAATCAAGATGGGCAAGTGATTAATCACCGAAGAATCAAGATGGAAGTTTCCTTATAAGTGCAAGAGACATTAATAATGAAGATTATAGAAGATTTGAGTGGATATTACCGTTGAAGCCTACATAAGTCGACTATCACATCATAAGTCGACTTATATATCAAGATCCGAACAACATAAGTCAACTAGAACAGCAAAAGTCGACTAACATATGAAGATATGTCAACACAAGTCAACTAATAGTACATAAGTAGACTTATCGAGAAACACAAGTCGACTTATAGAAGAGCGGAGATAAAATTTTACGAAAAATGTTGTCACAAGTCGACTTATACATGACGACAAGTCGACTTATGGGTACAGAAAATTAATACCAACAAGTCAATTAGTCCTGCAAATGGAAAGGAGGATGTTAGGAGCGGTCATAAAAATCATGCAATGGCTAGAATGGATTCCAACAACTATTTTCCTTCAAGTATAAGAGTGGATGATCAAGGAAAAATACTAGACAAGTTCTACAAGCAAAAGACTTCATTATTGCTCCATATTCTGCTCACTATTGCTCTTATCTTGTTACACCATTGTATTGAGCTTTGTTCTTCAAACTTTATCTTATTTCTCTTACAATTTGGGTGACTAGTGAAAGGTCACGTGTGAGGTAGGATTTGTGCTGGAAAACAAATCGGGTGTAAAGGTAGCTTTAGCCGAAAATCAAGTGGTATTGTAAAAGTTCACACTGAACTACAAAGTGTGCAATAAAATGGTTTGCAAAATCCTAAATGGGAGCTTAGGTAGAGGCGTAGGTCTTAGCACTTAGAACCTCTATAAAAAGTGTTTGCTCTTCTTCCTTACTCTTTACATTTAATTTTGATTAAATTATTTTGTGTGAATTAACTTTTGATTTTGTTGTGAAAATTACAAAAGCTTAAAGATCTATTCAACCCCTTCTAGATCATTTACAATTGGTATCGAGCGAAGTATCCGGGGATGGCACCTGATAACCTAGTGGAAGAAGGTAACCTGACAGTCACCCTCCTTTATTTAATGGTACTAACTATTCTTCTTGGAAAAATCATATGAAGTATCATATTATAAGTGAGGGAGTAGAATATTGGAAGATCATCATCTTGGTCCACAAGCACCATTGAAAGAAAATGGTGAGTTAAAAGCGAATTTGGAATCTGACGACAATGATTGGAAGCAAGCTTACATCAACGAAAGCTATGGAACTAATATATTGTGCTCTCACAGTTGAGGAAAGAAACCGAGTCAATTCTTGTACCAGCGCTAAAGAAATGTGGGAAATACTTACATCACTCATGAAGGAACTAATCAAGTTCGGAAACAAAGATCAACATGCTTTTCCATGACTATGAAATGTTTGTCATGAAGGAAGGTGAGTTTATTTCACTATGCTTGATCATTTTGTAGAAATCATAAATGGATTAGGCAACCTTGGAAAGCACATGACGGATAGTGAGAAGGTGAAGAAGATTCTTCGCCACTACCAAAAGAATAGGACTCACAAGTCACCGCTTATTATGGAGTCCAAGGATCTCAATCGTTTGGAATTCAACGCCTGTGGGATCACTCATCTACTATAAGATCATTCTCAAATAGAGAGGAGGTAGAGGTAAGTCACAAAAGTCAATTCGTTAAAAGCTAATACTTCTTCTCTTGATGAAAGTGATGAAGAAATAGATGAGGAGGAGGAAGACGAAGAAATAGCAATGTCGCCAGAAATTTGAGAAAATTCAAAGGACTTCTAAAAATCGGAGGAAGGAATTAAATGGTGGAAGAAATGGAGAAAGAAAGAGGTTTGCTGTGGAAAGAAAATCAAAGGGTATGATGAAAAGAAGAGCAATGAAGAATGTTGGAAATGTGGAAAAGGGGACATCATGCAAGAAAATGCAAGAGCACATCTTCCACATCAAATTTCCGAAAAGTGACAAATATGACAAAGGGTAAAAGAAAGCTAGCCTAGTAGCCACTTGGAGTGATGAAGAGAAGCATACCAAAGCAATAATGAAAACAACCTAGCTCTTATGGATAATAGCTCCTCAACAAGTGATGACGAAGATGAGGTAACTTACTTTGATCAAGATCTTAGAGATTCTTTTAATGCTTTACAAATTGATTTTGAAGAAGCTATTGAAATCAACAAGTAATTGAGAAAGAAAATAAGGGAATTAGTTGCTGAAAATAGTGCCTTACATGAGAATATTGATGATTTAGATAGTCCAAAGGAAGATCATTCTGCATGTCTTGTTGAAAAGGAAAATCTTATATGTGAGCTTGATAGACTTAGAAAGGAATTTTCTTATGTGGTTGGAAAATTTGCAAATGGAAATGAAAAGTTTAAAAAATTGTTATCTTTGCAAAAATATTCAATTTCTAGATATGGATTAGGATATGATCCTTTTGATAGAGATTGTTCTTTAATTTCCAAATTTACTAAAGATGGAAAAATTGCAAAATGTGCTAGATGCTTGAAAGATGGTCATATGGAAATCGCTTGTAAAAGTATTAGGAGATGTATCAATGTTAAGAAAATTTGGGTGATTAAAGGTACCACACCTCCTAATGTGGTTTATGTTGCTAACCAAAATGGGCCCAAAGTGGCTTGGGTACCTATAAGAAGAAAGGATGTTGCTATTGTAGTGCAAGCAAAGGATGAAAAGTTGTCAAGCTTGGTACATCGATAGTGGATGTTCAAGGCACATGAGTGGAGACAAGAACCTATTTGCGGAAATTAAGCCAAAGAATCGAGGTTATGTCACTTTTGGAGACAACAACAAAGGTAAGGTCATTGGTATTGGTAAAGTAGGTAAGGAACCTTTGCTTACCATTGAAAATGTCTTGCTTGTTGATGGTTTGAAACATAATTTGTTAAGTGTTTCTCAACTATGTGATATGAATTTTAATGTAGTTTTTGAATCATCACATTGCATGGTTAAGAATGATGGTCATGTTGCTTTCATTGGTTTGAGACATGGAAATACATACATTGTTGATTTACATGATGATAGTTCCTTTAATGAAAAGTGTTTGGTGACATTAGAAGAAAATGCATTTTATGGCATAGAAAATTAGGACATGCTCCTTTGCATTTAATTTCTAAGCTTTCAAAAATGACATTGTGAGAGGTTTACATAAGATAAAATTTGTTAAAGATCACTTGTGTGAATCTTGTTTAAAAGGCAAACATGTTAGAGAATCTTTCAAACCAAAGAAAGAAATTTGCACATCTAGAATTCTTGAACTTATTCATATGGATTTGATTGGACCATCTAGACATGCTAGTCTTAGTGGTAAATTATATGTCCTTGTGATTGTGGATGATTTTTCTAGATTTACTTGGGTGAGATTTCTTGAATAAAAGTGATGCTTTTAACGAATTTACTAAGTGGTGTAGGTTGGTTCAAAATGAGAAAATTTTGTCAATTATTGCTATTAGAACCGATCATGGAGGTGAATTTGAATATGAACCATTCGAGAGTCTTTACGACAAATATGGAATGGAGCACAACTTCTCAACACCAAGGACTCCACAACAAAATGGTGTAGTAGAAAGGAAGAATCACTCCTTTGAAGAAATGAGTAGAACTATGTTAAATGAGTACGATCTTCCTAAATTATTTTGGTAGGAAGCAATCAATACCGCTTGTTATGTCATCAATATGGTGCATTTGAAGAGACAAAATAAGATACCATACGAGCTTTGGAAAGGTAAGAAACCCAATATTTCTTATTTTCATCCTTTTGGTTGTAAAGTTTTATTCATAATAATGGAAAGAACAATTTAGGAAAATTTGATTCAAAATCGATCTAGGTGTGTTTATTAGTTATTCTCAAACTAGTAAGGCTTTTAGAGTTTTAATAATAGGACTAAGTGTGTTGAAGAAAGTATTCATGTTAAATTCGATGATATGATTTCACCCCGAGAAAGGTTTGTTTTGATGATGATGCAGAAATTTAGGAAATAAAGTTGAAGAAATTGGATCCAAGTTTGAGGAATTGAAGTTAGAAGAAGAAAATCATATACCCAATATTAAAACGCGCGGCAAAAGTAAAGAACCATCCTATGGAGCGGGTAATTGGTGATTTGAATGAAGGTTTAAGAACCGGAGAAACGCCTATGAGAATATGAGCAATTCAGCCTTCATCTCATTAGTAGAACCCAAGAATATAAAGAAGCTCTTGAAGATGAGAATTGGCTATTAGCTATGCAAGAAGAGCTTAATCATTTCAAGAGGAATAATGTGTGGGATTTGGTAGCTCCACCAAAGGACAAGACTATTATTGGAGTTAAGTGGGTAAATCGGATAAAATATGATGAGAATGGTGAAGCAATAAAGAATAAATCAAGGTTAGTAGCTCAAGGATTTTATCAAGAAGAAGGCCTTGATTATAATGAGACATATGCTCTGTAGCTCGATTGGAAGCAATTAGACTATTATGTGCTTTTGCGTCTCATAAAAGGATCAAATTAAATCAAATGGACGTTAAGACGCATTTCTAAATGGATACATTCAAGAGGAAGTTTATGTCAAACAACCACCGGGATTTGAAGATCATGAACACCGATTATGTCTACAAACTCAAGAAGGCACTATATGGATTAAAGCAAGCACCTAGGCGTGGTATGAAAGGTTAAGTACTTTTCTAACTCAACATGGGTATGTTCTTGGTAAGATTGATAATACTTTGTTCATTAAACATGTTGGTCAAGATATGCTTATTTGTCAAATATATGTTGATGATATTGTGTTTGGTGCCACTAATGAATTTTTGCAAAGAATTTAGTGATTTAATGCAAAGTGAATTTGAAATGAGCATGATGGGAGAACTCAAGTTCTTTCTTGGATTGCAAATCAAGCAACTCAAAATGGCATCTTCATTCACCAATCTAAGTATACCAAAGAGCTTCTAAAGAAGTTCAAAATAGAAGGATGCAAAGTGGCAACAACAATGGCAACAAATGTGGTCTTGGAGAGACATGAACATGAAGAAGATGTTGATCAAAAACTCTATAGAGGTATGATCGGCTCTCTTTTGTATTTAACTGCTTCTAGACCTGATATTATGTTTGCTACATGTCTTTGTGCTAGATTTCAATCTTGTCCTAAAATCTCTCATTTGAGTGCTTGCAAAAGAATTTTTAGATATTTGAGTAGAACTGTTAATCATAGTTTATGGTATCCTAGTTGTGAATCATTTGACTTATATGCTTTTAGTGATCTTTGATCATGGTGGTATGTAGGATTGATAGAAAAAGCGCTAGTGGCTTGTGTCATTTCTTAGGATCATCTTTGATTTCTTGGGCTAGTAAAAAGTAAGTTAGTGTAGCTATTTCCACTGCTGAATCTAAATATGTAGCAGTTGGGAGCGCATGTGCCCAAGTTCTTTGGATTAAATATCAATTGCTTGATTATGGTATTGTGGTTAAAAATATTCCTATTTATTGTGATAATACCAGTTCAATTTGTTTGAGTAAAAATCCAATTCTGCATAGTAGAACAAAGCATATAGAAATTAGACATCATTTCATCCGTGATCATTGTTTAAAAGGTGACATTTGCTTGAAGCATGTATCATCTAGTGACCAATTAGGCGATATTTTACTAAACCTCTTAAGGAAGTTGTGTTTGTGAATATTAAATTAAAACTAGGCATGTGTGATTTAAATTCTTTTGGTTGAATTTTGTTTTGGCTACATTCATATATCAAATGGTCAAATTATGAGGCAAATGTGCAATCACATCTGAAGATTCCATCATCATGATTTAAATCGGATGAAATGTGGTGATTTGGAGTTTTAACATATTCTAGTCGACTAATGGGTATATAAGTCGACTAATTATGGTAACAAGTTGACTTCTATGGATTAATAAGTTGACCTATGATATACACAGCCTTTGGGGAATGAAGAAATTTAAGGATAAGTCGACTTATAAAGATCGACAAGTCGACTTATGAAGGTCGATAAGTCGACTTATGAAGGTAACAAGTCGACTTACGCTACACGAGTCTTTAAAACCTTTTCTTCTTTTCATTCTCCGTAAACCCTATCACTCTAAACCTCTGAAATCCATCTTCTTCAAGTCGACTTATAGCCTTCAATCTCCTAAAATCACTCTACCCATCAACCTTCGACCTCCATTATCACAAAACCCTCTCATTATCTCTTCAAATCAACCTCCTTTTAGAAAACCCCTCTCTCATCTTTCTCAAACCCTATCCTGCATTTTCTCAACCTCTCTAAAAATCTATGGCTCCACGAAAATCTACAAGGAAAGGCAAAGAACCCGCCTCCACAAGGTCCCTTTTCCTATGGACCACGAGTTCGTGGGTCTTCATCAAGGGAGATGCTGCTAGGGAGGATGATGTGGTTGAACCTAGGTTTGTGTCAAGGACGCACAAAATCAGATTACAAGGTACTTTAAACGAGGTATTGATTCCTTCAATGAGATTTGATTGGAGTGAACTAGACAATAGTGAGTTTATAGATGTATTTTCTAAAATTGCTAATCTTAGATCGAGATTTTTGGGTTATCGAATGAGATTTATGAAGATGTAGTTAGGGAGTTTTATGCGAATCTCACTATGACTGGTAGTAATGTTGAGGATGGAGTTAATCTGCAATCCAAAATTAACATAAAGGAAATTTTTCTGTGTGAATCAAATATGTGCACATTATTTCGCCACTGAGGGGATTCGCCTAGGGCATCATTTATAGATTTTGATATTTTGAGAAATGAGGATGGTGAAACCGATGAGGAAGCCGAAGAAAATTTTGGCTATACTGAAGAAAAAGGGGCTGATCTGCTTAGTCGGTTATGTTCTGATCATTCCCCTCCCTTTGAAGCTATAGATCTGCCTTTAAATTATCAGTTATTACATTATGCTATTAACAGGGTTGTTTATCCGAAGAAGGCAAGTAATAATCAAATTACTTCATTGGACAAAGAAATTCTTTGGCATATGGAAGAAGGGAGGAAGATCAATTACCCCAGCTTGATTATTCAAATGATGAGGAAAAAGGCCAGTTTATTACGAGGTTAGCTGAAAGGGAAACCAGTCCGGCATAAAGGAATGTCGTATGCAGCCTTGATCTCCTCACTCGCTCAGTTACAAAGGTATGATCTGAATAATTATGCACATTATCCATATCCTCAGAGTTGGAGATTCACTCCTTATAATTTGCGAAGCATGAAGCTGGTGAAAACCGTTGAAAAGGATGGGTATACTCTATCATGTAGAAACTCGACCGACCTTGGAGGGTGAGCAAGTGCCTCCATGACAACGATCTAAGAGGGCGTGGA
This sequence comes from Erythroxylum novogranatense, assembly GCA_029891385.1. Classification (NCBI taxonomy): domain Eukaryota; kingdom Viridiplantae; phylum Streptophyta; class Magnoliopsida; order Malpighiales; family Erythroxylaceae; genus Erythroxylum; species Erythroxylum novogranatense. The sequence goes on along the minus strand of CM057226.1, from coordinate 42,328,535 downwards.
TCGTCCGAGTAGCTCTCGGCCCAGTAATGTGAGAAGGAGTGAGGTATCTCACGAGGAGCTAAATGAAATCAACGATCAATTGGATGACCTAAATGATCGTGTTGATAATATTCAGAGTATGTTTGTTGGGTTGGCAAAGAAGGTTGATGCTCAACACCATATGCTTAAGAAGATTTTTAAGAAGTTAGGTTGTAGGCATGATGATTCTTCATCATGATGTGTATTGACTTTTGCCTTGACCAACATTTACTCTTATGTTTTCTTTTAGTGTATGTGGTGCTTTTTGCGTTTGTTGGATTGATATATTTTTTAATGACTATTGCCTCTATTTGTGTTTGATGTTGTGTTTGTTTATGAACTGCCTTTAAGACCGTTTTTCATATTGATTTTTGATTATGACAAAAAGGGGGAGTACTATTGGAAATTGATATTTGGTCACAGTCATTTGATTGAGGGGAAGTGTGTTTGATTTGTGACTATCTTGATTTCTATTAAATTCATTGGTTTATTAATTAAGGGGGAGACAAACTAACCATCAAGACAAGGAATTAAAAACCTTGATCAAGTTTCGTGTTTTTCAAATTTCTTTTCAATTTCTAAATATTTTGTCATTATCAAAAAGGGGGAGATTGTTGGACCAATGGTGGTTGACAAATTAAATCCCTTCTATGTTTTGATAATAATAAAATATCTACAATTAGTTAAGAAATTATTTTAGGTATTTTGGGATTATTATTGTGCAAATCAAGATGGGCAAGTGATTAATCAGTGAAGAATCAAGATGGAAGTTTCCTTATAAGTGCAAGAGGCGTTAATAATGAAGATTATAGAAGATTTGAGTGGATATTACCGTTGAAGCCTACATAAGTTCGACTAGCACATCATAAGTTGACTTATATATCAAGATCCGAACAACATAAGTCGACTAGAATAGCATAAGTCGACTAACATATGAAGATATGTCAACACAAGTCGACTAATAGTACATAAGTTGACTTATCGAGAAACACAAGTCGACTTACACAGCACAAGTTGACTTATAGAAGAGCGGAGATAAAATTTTACGAAAAATGTTGTCACAAGTCGACTTATACATGACGAAAAGTCGACTTACAGGGTGCAGGAAATTAATACCAACACGTCAATTAGTCACAAATGAAAAGGAGGATGTTAAGGAGCGGTCATAACAATCATGCAACGGCTAGAATGAATTCCAACAGCTATTTTCCTTCAAGTATAAGAGTGGATGATCAAGGAAAAATACTAGACAAGTTCTACAAGCAAAAGACTTCATTATTGCTCCATATTCTGCTCATTATTGCTCTTATCTTGTTACACCATTGTATTGAGCTTTGTTCTTCAAACTTTATCTTATTTCTCTTACAATTTGAGTGACTAGTGAAAGGTCACGTGTGAGGTAGGATTTGTGCTTGAAAGCAAATCGGTGTAAAGGTAGCTTGAGCCGAAATCAAGTGGTATTGTAAAAGTTCACACTGAACTACAAAGTGTGCAATAAAGTGGTTTGCAAAATCCTAAATGGAAGCTTAGGTAGAGGACGTAGGTCTTAACAATCAACCTCTATAAAAATAGTGTTTGCTCTTCTTCCCTACTCTTTACATTTAATTTTGATTAAATTGTTTTTGTGAATTAACTTATGATTTTGTTGTAGAAAATTACAAAAGCTTAAAATCTATTCAACCCCTTCTAGATCGTTTACATATTATTTGTGTATAACTTTTGATTGAAAAAAGGTTTTGCAAAAGAAATTGATCAAAGTGTAATATGTTTTGTTTTGGAATCGGCTAATCTAACTTACGGTATGTGAATAACAAAATTGGCAAGCTATATAAATGAAAATGTTTACGAATAAAAGTGGGCCCAAATTTACGATTATTGATTTTCACATACGCTTGAAACAAAAAAGTTTTATCTTGAGTTTTGACGAATTAAGTGATGTAGCACGTCACCCTCGTGGGGCACGGACTCGAATATCACCATCGATGTAGGGTTCGGGTCATGCGGGAGTGGGGTGTTACAAAGAAACCGATGGCAAAGACATTGAAGCAACTGGTGGCACAACCAAGCAGCCTCTACTCCATTCACCAACGCAAGAGTAGTCTCCATCACACAAGTGAAGACAGCAACTAGGCTAAAAACTCTCCTAGAATCATGAAGAAAGCAACAATTGGTGGACATTAAATGAAGAAAACAATGAAGCGGAGGCAAAGGAATGGCGTGAGTGTGCGTGAAGTGGGTGTGCGTGAGAGATGGACTAGAAACCCTTGGAAAATTCATTCAACACATAGAATAGAAGGCGAGTGTTGCGTGAGAGAGAGAGGTGGCGGTGCGAGAAAGATTGGAGTTACAAGAGCATAGACTAAAACTAAAACCTTATTTGTCACATTAGCTATAGTACCAAAAGAGGAGAAGTGGCGTGGAGAGAACAGTGTACGTTAGCCAAGAAGTATTAAGGCTAGTGGCGCGACAGAAAATACAGGGGAGAATAATAAATATTGGGTTTTTTAATTTATTTTTATTCCTTAATTATTTTAATTTGTGTGGATTTAACCAATGCGATTACATATTATGACTATGAATTGTGTTGCGTTGATGAGTATGTGTGAGTAACTTTTTATTTTTTCGATTAAGGTTAAGATTGGTATTGGATTAGGATAATTTTGTTGGTATTGATTTTGCTTGATTGAATGCATATTTAGTCCTAAATTAGCTTGATCACTAGATTAAGGCCGTAGATGATTGAATGCCACAACCAATGAGATTTAATTTGTCGGAAAATTAATCAAGCAACATACTTGAAACTAAAGTGTAAACCAACCTTAGGATCTTGTGTGAGGATACCTTAGATTAACGAACGTAATTTTAGGCTTCTTGTATTGAATGCCTCTTATTACAAATTATCTATGAACTAAGTAGGTAATTAGGATTTAAAAAAGAAGGGAATTCCTATGAACATTAGGTTCGACTCTTTTAAGTGATGTAAATCCTAAATCAATTCATCGTTATAAGTTTTAGTGTCTAATCCAATTGAAATCTGATACCTTAGCCAATTTATGTCATTTGATTAAATTTAGTCATTTTTAATTCATACGTTGCATCTTGCATATTTCCTTAATTCACTTATTTTATTTTATTTTCAATTCAATCAATTTTTGATTGTCTGAGTGATTTTGCATTGTTTAATTTAATTGTCTTGCATGTTGGAATCCCTTGGGTACGATATCCGGTTCTTACGGTTTTATATTACTTGTTGACAGTGTACGCTTGCCTCTAGTTGATCTAGATAAAATTTAATTTATATTGCTTTTTTTAGACCGCAACAACATCTTAGTAAAAATTTAGTTGAGTTGTAGAGTCACACAACTTACTCTAACTAGTAGAAATCTTGTTTTCGATAAGCTCACAAGAAAATATAAAAGAAAATATTTTTGAAAATAGTTTTAAAATATTTTATAGATATTAGTTTATAAATATAATTTTACAAATTTTAGCTATATAATTATTTATTTAAATAATATAAAATTTAATTAATATTTACAAATAAACAATATATAAGAGACTAAAATAAAATTATTAACTTAATTAATTTATAAAATTAATTTATCTCTAATTTTATTTAATATTTAACCATTATTAGTGGAGTTTAATTATATTGACATTAACAATTAAACACGTTTTATTTTATTTAAAATCTAAAATTAAAATTAAAAATTGCAAAAGAATAAAATTAGAACTAACCAATTCCTTAACTTATTAATGATCTTAGTGGTCATTTTTTTATTTTTGCACTTTTACTTATTTCTATATACTCCTGAATTTGTTTAAAACATATAAAATATCATTATGAAATATTAATGAAATTCATGTAATTGGAAAGTGGTAATTTTTTGTTTTTGTTGGCAAATTAGGTGTTTAAATAAAAATGATAATCTATGAAAAACAATTAAAAGTGTATATGTTATAGAAAGAAAATAATACGCAAAAGTAGCCGTTATGTTAATCACAGGTCATTTGAATTTCAAATTCGAAAGTCATCGCAAAGGGCCATATTCTCCATAAATCACGTTAGACAAAGTTCCTGCGATGTATGCGTAGGCTTCTCTGTATCCTTTTCTGTTTATAGAAATTTTCTTTTCAAGATTCAAGAACTATAATGGGTAGCCTGAAAGAGGAAAGATTGTAAACGAAGAAAAGACCAAAATCCCAGTTTTCGCTGTTCTCAAGAACGGTGCCATTCTAAAGAACATATTTGTCATCAACAGGCCACCTTCACCATCTTTGGGTCAGCCACTCCCGTGGCGGATGATGAAGCCAGACGTTTTGATTGTTGGTCGACACCCAGATTGCAATATCGTGTTAATGCACCTAGCATCAGCAGATTCCATCTTCAAATCAGTGCCAACCCCTCTTCACAAAAGCTCTATGTCACTGATCTTACGTCTGGTAAGTTATTTTTGCATTAATGGTTTTGGTTGTACTTTTGTTTTAATTTCCTTATGCAGTGGTCGGTGCCTATTTTTCAGTTTTGACTTGTTTTGAGTGTAATTTTCCTTTATTTTTTCAATAGTCCACGGAACTTGGGTTTCTGAGAAAAAGATCGAACCAGGGATTGCTATAGAGCTCAATGAAGGTGATACATTAAGAGTTGGAGGCTCAACCAGACTCTATAGGCTGCATTGGGTTCCTTTGAGCTGCGCATTTGAGAAGGAGAACCCATTCCTTTCGGAAATGGATGTCGCTATGGTTGAAGAGAAAGAAGACGAAAATGAAGAAAAGAAACGGAAATGGCTCAGGTGAGAGCATTCACTGCTTTGAAATTGTATGGAATCCTTTTCCTGAGCCTGAGTGAGAATTGTTTGAGCCCTGAAACTAAATGTATGAATCAGATTTTCAGCCTATCCCAGTCTTGCGTCAAAAGTCTATGTTTCTGAATTATTTCATTTTTTTCCTGGTGAGTTTTATGTTTAGGATGACAACTTTTGCCACTCAATTGGAACTTGTTGGCGAGACTGTCCCACTGGTAATGCAAGAAAAGGAGAAAGAGGAATCAAGTCAGGTGAGAACTTTTATATAGAGAAGTTGAGATGAGATAGTAATTATTAATTTGTTAACTGAACTTTTCCTGAGTTCCACAGGTCATACCTGCGGTGGCAGAAAAAAATGGAGAAGAAATTCAGAGTTCGGATTCTTTTCCGGGTGGGATACTTCCCTTGCTCTTTAACGAGAATTCTGGATTCCTTGGATCCGAGGAGATCATATCAGCACTCTTTACGCCTGAAACCGCTTACTTTTCACCTTGTGATAGAAAAGAAGAGATAAAAGCTCAATATAAGAATGCTAATGAAGTGATGGAAAACTCGGTCGTTCTTGGAGAAGTTTCTTCCGAGGCCAAGAATGACCACTTCAACGAACAGACTAACACCCCTGAATATCATCCACCTGAAGAAACAAGGTGTAAGAAAGAAAACACATGCATGGAAACTGAGAAAGAATACAAAGATTTGATGAATCTTGATTCTTCTCTATCTTTATTCACTACAGAAGTGGCAGAACTTTCAGAAACTGAAAAAGCGGATGAAGAAAAGGATCCTATCCTGTCTGCGAAGAAGCACAATCTGGTGATAACTGGTCATTCCAAAACAGCTTATGGGCATTTGTCATTGCCACACAGTGAGTTCCCATTTTCCAACAGCCAACAAGTTAACAAAGATGGCCCTATTGTTGCTTTGCAACATTTATGCCAAGAAGGAAACCTAGAGAAATGTGATGAAGATAAGATCCTCAAAGAAATGGAAAGTCAGAGTTTTCGAACAAAAGCTGAATGTGCAAGTGTCTTTGCTCCTACACTTCCAACAGAATCAGTCAACTCGTCTTTGCCTTTTGAAGAATTTAATGACGGAGTCATTGACAGCAGAGGAGCACAGACACCAGAATCAAAGGTTGCTGGAACTGAGATCTTGGGAAAATTAAATGACAATGTAAAACAGTTTAATGGCTCTTGTATCCTATCAGAGAAAAGATCCAGCTCGCTGAATATTTGGTCAAGAAGAGGTAAACTTGCAACAGAACTATGCCTACAAACAAGTGAATGGAGCACGAAACCCAGGGTTCCACTGAAATTGAACGGGAGAGTCAAGAGGATTCTGAAAACATACGATTTGGTAAGAAGTTTTTTTCTGGTTCAAAAGTGATGGATGGAGTCTTTAGCCTGGACAAGGAAAATTACACCCGAAATACTCGTCGGAAACCCATGAGAAAGAATAGTAAGCTCGAAGAAAGTAGGACAAAGTCTGGAACCTCACCCTTTGCTTCCAGAGTTACTTCTTGCCCCAGAACCTGTGCAGAAGAAGACATTTTTGCCTTGTCAGACAAGGAGAACCAGACACCTAAATTTCTGAAGCAAAGGACATACGGAAAACAAACTTCTAGGAACCAAGTGAAGTTGGACCAAGATATGGTGTTAAAGAAGAGTGTAGGAGAAAGGATACCATTACAACATATATTCATGGATTTTACTGGAAGTAGAATGTCTAAAATTTCAACACTTAATTCTGCTTCCAAAAGCTGTAATTCTTCTGATTATATTGAGATTAGGCAGAAGAAGAATCATGATCCTGTTTCTGTAAGTTGGATACTTGGTAGCTGACACTTTTGTAATTTGTCCAAGCTTTACGTGTGTAACCCTTTGAAAGTTATATGTAATTGCAGATCAACCCGGCTCACGATGGAAAAAGGAGCTGGACTGTACTAGCAGACATAACTTCTCTTCTGGACAAGGGATCAAGGAAGTCGTTAAAGCTTTTACAAGGCCTCAAGGGCACTCGTCTAATTGTTCCAAGAATGGGTAACATTAATCTTTCGCCTTCAGCATCTATATATGGTAATATGAAATTATATTTCTCAACACATTCATGTCTCTTATACATCAGTCATCAGCGAATTGGATAGTTTGAAGAGAAAGGGAACTTTATTCAGACGAAAATCAGAGGCAAGTTTGGCATTAGACTGGATAGATGAATGTTTGCTAGAAACCAAATGGTGGATTGACGTTCAAAGCTCAGAGGAGGACAAAAGACCTATAGCATCAACCACTCCTGCTTCTCCTCGGTCTCATTTCAGTGATGGAAGTCGGGGCGGGACAAGAATCTCAGTGCCATTCTTGGTCCGTGGGAGTATATTGGAAGCTTTTTCACCAACAGCAGAGGACCATATCCTTGACTGTGCTCTTTCTTTTAGAAAAAAGAACAACGATGGACAACTCGTCCTTCTCAGCAATGATGTTACTCTAAAGATTAAAGCAATCGCCGAGGTACAGACGTCGGTCCACTTTTCTTGATCCTTTGTTCTATGTATCTTATTTTAAATTGTTTTTTCTGTTATCGTTGCTGCAGGGTTTTATCTGCGAGACAGCCCAGGAATTCCGAGACAGTCTCGTGAATCCCTTCTCTGATAGGTTTCTATGGACAGGTAGTACCCCTAGGGGACAAACTTGGTCGGTCTTGGATGATATAGTTTTGGAGGAGAGGTACTACCAAAACCTTTTAAAGAAGAAATCCAAGGTAAATGGTTTGAAGTTGGTTCTGCCACGCAATTGTCATATAGGCTGATGAATGACACAAACTTCTGTGCTGTGGTGCTTATTACTGCTGAAGATCTCTGACATGGAGAAGATTAGGTTCTAGAATTTGTAAGGACAAGTTTTACGTTTGTTTATAATCAAAGATTGTCGTGATTTTGTGTCTGTTGGATCTATATTCTCGCTCTGCTCACTATATCAAACATACGTTTGATAAAGTTGAATCTGATCGCAAAGCCTATGATTCCCATGCACACCTCTTTGCCTCTGATGACATTACAGCAAAAGAGCTCAAGTAAGACACAAAAGTGTAACAATAAAGCAATTATTGTTATCTTTTATTAAGACAAAAAAAATTACCGTTAAATAAAATAGTGCTGTTATAAATGTATTACAGCAAAAGAGCTTAAGTAATAGACAAAAGTGATTATAAAACAGTTATTGTTACCTTTTATTAAGACAACATAATTTATACCGTTAAATAAAATAGTATTCTTATAAATGAAAGGTGACAAATTATTTTATTAGGCAATTAAATGAATAATGTTGCTTAAATTCAAGTTTTGACTATGGCAATAGAATAATTTCAAACAATAGCAGTAATGTTAAATAGATATTGCAATAATTTAAGTCTTTATAAGGTAATAAAGTGATTTTTATAAAATAATTCATAACAACAAAAGCAACAATTTATTCTTTTGTTACCCATAACATGTCAATGTGAAAGCAAATTCTTATCATTAAATAGGCAACATCTATATATATACATTAAAAACAATATATATACATTAATGTATATCTTAATTACTTACATACTTTCAAATGTAAACGACCAAAAATTGCAATTATATATGCTATATAGTCTATAAGAACATGTAAAATTCAACCCTTAACATATTCAAAAGCGAAGTAAAAATCATTAGCTAAAATGGTTACCTACATTATCTTCCTCCATTTCATATGGAACATAACTGAATTAATCTAAATGCTAAACAAAATCAATGTGTATGGCCACTCCAAAATCCTTCACCAATTTCATCCTTATTCCTCCTAATCATCTCCTTCCTAAAAAAAGAAAATAAATAAGAAATATATTAGAATTGTAAAACTATTGTGCCTATAAAAAGTTAATATATCTAAAGAATGAAATTCTAACTACTTTATTTTACCTCAATTTAATCAAGATAAATAGTATAGCCCAAAACTAATAACATGATTATTCAATTCTTTTATAAACAAATTTAGAAAGCATGAACATAAGCAATTGATCTCAACAAAAAGATAATAAGATGATCTACAAAACAATGAATTAAGGAAATTTGTCACTTGATATTCTTCATATTAATATGTATGGTTTGGAGGAATATAAGATTCCTTTATTGATTGAATAGGTGTAATCAATTTTCAAAGCATCTTTGTGTTAGTGGTGTTAGCTTGCCCAGTTAAGATTTAATAAGGAGAACATTTGTTTCATCATTTCTTCTCTATCGCCTTTATCTTGTTCTAGTTATTTCCTCATTTCTAAGCATTCAATTTCTCTTGTTCTAATTCTTTTCTCATTCTATCCTTTTTAACTTCTCCTTTTTAGTTCATCTCATCTTCCAATGCATCCTTGATGGATGGAAAATAATCATTAGGAACTTTGTAAAAGGCTTTACTCGCCATGTTATTTTCTTTCATGATATATGCTTTCACACCCCATCTAAAAAGTTTATTATGTCTAGACCTTATCACTCTCATATTAGCAACAACTTCATCAAGCTTTTAACTATCATTTTCCTTTTGCAATTATTCAATGCGAGCGTACAAAAGAAATTTTGCAATCACGCTAGTAAATGTAAGCCTCATTTATGATTTTAAAAACCTAATATAATTCTAGTTATACTAGAGATAACTCATTTTGACAAAAAGAACAAATCAACAATATAAAAACCAAATGAAATGGAATCATAAACAAATGAAATAAGAAATAAATTTGGAAATCTCAATAAAAGTAGCAACAAAGTAGAAATTATTACAAGACTAACATTACTCACAATTTTCTCCTTTATAGCTTCATTAGATTGTTTGTACGTTTTTCCAAGCTTTCTTTTATAAGTTGCAATAAATTTTCATCATTAGAGAGTGGACTTTATCATCTCTTTCATTTTGACATCTATGGAAACAATTGTTAAATTAGAAATAATGTAGAAAATTTACGCAATTTCTTGATAGATTATAACTCATTGAAGAACTTACCAACTTAAAATAAACACTTACAAAGCTCTTAAGACAAGCGGTGTGCATTTCAGTTTTTGGTTTTCTATTTTGAATATTTGTTTTAGCAATTTGCTACAAATTAAAGCAATATATTAATTAGATATCAAGTAATTAATTTGTAAATAGTACTAATAATTATTGTAACGTAACATCTAGGTGGTTCCAATAAGAAATGAGCTTCTTAAAGACTTCTTTGCTTATATAGTTGGGACGACTGACAATTCTTTTTACATTTGTGGTATATTGTTTGAAATGTTTTTGTTTTACTCTAGAGTTGTAACTTCTCCATGCATCTCCAATAGTTTTCAAAGTCCATTATTTATATTTTAATGGTATAATATATCTCTTCGCAATGATATAAATATTTAAATTTCATAAATCGAAGTTGAAAGGATCATTAAGATGATGAATTCTTACATTAACATATTCCCAAATAGATTCTTTAGGATTCTTTCACCAATTGACATAGTGTAGAGGTGTAAGATTTCATTACAAGTCATAGTACCGAAGAAAAGTGTGAATTAAATCAAGCATCTTCTCATTATGATCACAATTTTAATTAAGTCACCAAGAAAAAACCCTTATAGAATTCTTCCCTCAAATAAGCTCTCAACTATATTCTTATTTGTTAGGAAGTGTAGAAAGGTTAAAATTACTGGATTATAGAAGCAAAAATAAGATAAATTGGTTCTCTTTCATAATCTTATTAAAATTATTGAAATGTAGAAGCAAAGTAAGATATATCGATTCTCTTTATAATCTTATCTTCTTTCCACCTTAATTACTCCAAGCACAAATGATTAAAATAATTGGTTCTCCGATCTCAAAGGAAATGGTGCTCAAAGGACTTGTTTAGATTTTCCATATAAGTAAGGCAGTAGAACCACACATAATCAACAAAACAAGTTGTAGTTCACACATTACTATCTATCTTATTGTGCAAATAAAGAAGGGTGATTAAGTCATACATTATTCACATGAAACAAAAATTTTTGGCTCTATATTGCATGTTAGAACCAAAATGCAGACTGAAAATTTGTTGAAGTTATGTAAATATAGTATCCTAGAAAGTAAGTGTATTTACTTATAACTTAATTTTCTTCCAGTTACTTTTGTAATGAAAATATTTATTATTAATAAAAGAAAAGAGTTTGTTTTTATTTATGCAGTATAATATAACTAGTTATAAGGTACCAATAATCTTTTGTAAGTAATATGCATATACATGGAGATGTATGGGAAACATATATATTATTAGAATCTAAATTAATTGATTCACAATTAACTAATCAAGTTGGTCGCTGATTATGGTTTACATTGTAGTGTTGTGATTTATCTACATGCAAATAAAGGAGTTTACTTCAAAGGAATGATGAGTTTCATACCATGATAGTATTTGACTATCGATAATGATGTTATTAAATGAATCTGGAATGACGTATATTTTTAAAGAATAAAGTACATGGTTTTTTTTCTTTGATAATTCTCTTATACTAATCAAGATGGGATTGAAGTGTTTAAAGATGATGAATCTTATGATTCTTATAATGGGTTGATCTCTCTTCTTGAGTAGCCATTTTAGTTAAATATCTATGATTGAGGGATTGTATTGTTGTATTGTGTTTGCTATAGATTTTGAATTGAATGGATGTAATAGCGTGATCAAATTTTGCATCATTTTGGTATCAAACGAAGGACCAAGAGAAGTTTAAAATGGAACGAGAAACTAGAGATGCTTAGATTAAGAATTAGAAACATATTAGCCTACGTGGAAATTAGTAGTCAAGCTTCCATAATTAAGTCGGGTGATAACTTGACGAATATGAAAGTTATATTTAGTTAATTATTCGAGTTGATCTTATAGCCAAACTATTAATTTCGGTAAGACAACTGTCCAATCATTTCTCCTTAATCACGCATAGGAGATTAAATTACTGAAATTAATTCTTAAGAGTTTTACACTTTGATTTCTACTTATTTTTACTTCTAGTCAATTCAGTTTACTTTTCAGTTTAATTGAATGATTTTTCTTTTAAGTCATTACTCAACACTCAGGATAGAATGTTTAGGATTGCATCTGCATCTATTTTTATTTTTCGTTTAAGATTAATTTAAGTTAACCAATTTCACATCTGTGGGATATGACCCTGGGTAATCACTACAACTATGTCGTATACTTGCAAGTAGGATAGTCTATGTCTTTTTAGAACTTTTTACTTTTCAATTCATCAACTTTAATATCAGAGTCATAATAATATACATCATTGTTTTTTGATTAAGCCATAAAGCAAACATTGCTAACTTCTTCTTTAAAGTTTTTAGAATCCTCATCTGATTAGGCTACAGTCATCGCTTGCTTTCTAGATTCTTTATTCTCTAATTTTTCCTCTTAAAGAAGAGCACTTTCTAGTCTTCTGTGTCTAGGCTTCTTGCAATGATAGCATATGATTTTATTGTTTTGTGTATTGTTATTGCTACTATTGCCTTTTGAAAGGAACTTGTTGTTTCCAACTTTCTTGTTTCCTTCTCTTTTCTTCATCAACTTCTTACAAACATATTTTCTGACCATAAAGTTGAACTCATCATCTCCATCTATTTACAACTCAGTGTCACTTACATCACCGTTTGATTCTTCAGTTGCTTTCAATGCCATTCTTTTTTTGTAAGAGAATCCTTCATCTCGCCTAAGTTCGGTTTAATGGATCATCAATTTTTCTCGTAGCCAATTGAGTGAAATAGTGTTTAAATTCTTTGTCGTTTCTAGAATTGTCACCTTAGGTCTTCATTCCTTTGATGGTGATATTAGAATCTTCATTACAAGCTCTTCATTGGGATATATCTTTCCTAAGCTCTTTAAGGCTATGATGATGTTGTTGAAGAGTCGAAAGAATTCGTCTATGATCTCTCCTTATTTGATGCCAATAGTTTCGTATTGATGCACTAAAAGACTTATTCTATGCTTCTTTACCTCATTTGTTCCTTCATATGTGACTTGTAGTTTTTCCTACATTTCTTTTTCTGTAGGGTAGTAGGATATCTTTTCATATTCTTCTAGAGACAACACACATATCAGGTGATGTTTTGTTTTAGCATTTAGATGTACATTTTTTCTATCAACATCAGTCCATACTTCTACGTTAGTGGAAGTGGGAATTGTAGCTGCAATTCTAATTACTTTCCATACTTCGATATCTATAGATTAGATATAGATTGTCATTCTCTCTTTCCAGTATAACTAGTTGTTTCCATTGAAGTAAGGAGGCTTTGAGATAAATTGTCCTTCAAAACTTCTCAAACTATTTGCCATGATCTATCACGTGTTGTAAAACACAATAAATATGAAACCTTGCTCTGATACAAAATGATAAAGCAAATACACAAACGAGGGGGTGAATTGTATGTGACTTAAAAAATTTCACAAGTTACTTTCAATTCATATAAAGACAAAGGTATATTAAAAATTAAAATAATAGGAGCCTATTAGACAATAGTAACCTGTTAAATGATAGGAGTCTACTAAAGTATGAGTCTTACTAAAACAATAAAAAGAAGGTGCCTGTTAAAATGAAAAGAATTGTCAGCAAGTCGAAAAAAAAACCTATTATAAAAATGAAGGAACCTCTTGCTGAAATAAACACACATACAATATAATGCGAAAATATAAAAGATAAGGGGAGAGAGAGAGAGAGAAGAAGGACTCAGTCGATTTGTACTAGTTTGGCTTACAACCCAAGCCTACATCTAGCTTCCAAGTATTTAACTTGAGTGTTTCACTATAAAATCAAATAGTACTTTGACAAGTCTCTCCCATCTCACAAGTTGATATTTTTTTAAGGTTCTTTAACCTTCCATACTAGTAGTATTTAACTAGCCTCTACAAGCTCTCAAATAAAAAAGAGGTTTGCTCTATATGATCTTCAATAAGCTATCTCAATAGAATTTCTCTTTCTAATGTAGAAGAGAATTTTTTACAAAGATATCACTTTCAAGAATGTATATTCTTTTGATGAGTTTTGACAATATAGCTTCGTAAGCTTCTGAATCGTTCCTTTCTTGTTTACAATTGCATTGGCTATTCTTTAAATAGTCAATTTCTGTAACTAGTCGTTACTTCATCTTTCATCCTTAGTCAACTAGATAGATTTAAATTTGAAAAGCTTCGATGTCATCTTTGTCAAAAAAACTTCCAAAAATCACGAGGCTAATGTAAGTCCTTAATAGGATTCTTTTGAATGAACCATTTTTAATAAGGTAAGTTCATAATGAAGGCTCTTGCAAGAAAAAAAAACATATTTCTCGTGATTTTATTTCTTTTTGAGAAGAAGATCGCTAATTATACAAGGAAATAAATCTAATTTGAATCAAAATCGTTAATCATAATTCTTGAACTAACAGATGAAGGTGACATTGAAGAACTCTAAGTTAATTAATTTTCAAATAAATATTTTATTATTTCAAACTTAGTATAATATATATTTTACGCTTTTATTTAATTTAAATTTTATTTTAAATATTATTGTTTAAGTGTTTTATTCAAATTTAAAGTAATTTGGTATGCTAAGACGTAAATACAATATGTCATAATTATTTTATATAATTATTAAAAATTTATTAAGGCATGGATTTATCGATTAATTTTAAACTTTAATTTTTAAATGGATCAAATTTGAGTTTCAAAAGTTAAACTCATTTTATGAGTTAGCTAGGTTTAGTATGAATTTTATGTATCATTAAAATTTTTACAAGGCATGGATTTATCGTTAAGTTTAAACTTTAATTTTTTAAAATGGATCAAATTTGAGTTTGAAAATTAGACTCATTTATGAGTTAGCTAGGTTCATCGAATATAAGAATTTGTAAATATTTGGATTATAAATTAATTAAAGCTTAAGAATTCATCTTTTACTTTGAAGTTTTCACCGGATACAAGTTAAATTCTATTATTTTAGAGCATTCAAAATAAAATATTTAAATTGAGCGTTAAGAAGATAGAAATTTGGATGAGTTAAGTTTTCATTTGTTATTTTCACAACGTAGTACTAACTAAATATTTTAGTGATAAATATGTGCCACATTATCACTTGCACGTCGTAATAAGGGACCAACTTTTAAGAATAATATTAAAATAATTTAAATCCTTTTTAAGAATTTTAATTATATTTTTAATTAATAAATAAATTTGTTAATCTAATAATATCGTTAATTCCTAAAGCCAAACTCTAATTCCTAAAGTCAAAATCCTAATTTGGAATAGCGTTTTGACTTTGGGATTTAGAATTTAGTTTTATCCGCTTCATGCGCCATGTACCTAATCTAATCAAGCTAAAAATTGTTGCTACTACATACATAATGATGGCTACAATACCTTCATCACATATACCTTTGCTATGTCTAGATTTTGAATTTTCTTACATAGTGGGAAGGTTGGCATTCGTTGTCCCAAAAGGTGAATCGCCCACCTCAGGTGCCCCCACATCCCAGCTCGACAGAATAGTGAGGGGGTAAATTACGGTCTGATCCTAGTCAGCTTCTTAGCAAGACGACCCACTCCTCCCGTTGTCGAGATTCAAACCCTAATCTTTGTCCCAAGTTAACCTTACCAATGACCAACTAAACTACCCGTGCGACCAAGGGAAGGCTGGCATTCGTGAGTAGAGGAAGTGAAGGTGGTACGGAGAGAGGGACGATATTCGAAACTTGTCAGTGGAGGTGGGGTTAATGGTAATTAGTTACTAGGGAATATCTCATCCGTGGAGTTACAAACGTAAGATCTCTCTTATTTTTGGGATGGAAATAGAAAAAAAATAAAAAAAAGGTCATTTATAACTAGCTCCCTATCATTTGCACGATTGATGTTATTTCTCGTGCACTATTGTGACATGAACCAGCTAGAGACTAGACAAGCGTGAAGTAAACATGGCAACACCAGATCAAGGCATTAGATCATAAGATATAGGTATTTAGGGACGAATTGCCCTAGGCCACGTAGAGGATTGCGATATTTTATCTCACTGCTTATAATTTAATTGTCCAAATCTAATCAAAATTTAAAAACAAATTTTCTCATGCGAATTTCATTTTAACATCCATTGATTTCAAAATTAGGCTTCATTTGAGTTTTAATTTTAAAGTTGGGCTTCAAACAATTAACATAAAATAGGGTTTTCAAACTAAAAGCTAATGGGTATCAATTGAAATAAATAAAAATATATTTCTAGAATTTTCTTTAATCTTTAATCTTTTCTTATGAAAATAGCTAGACTTTGTTTAAGTGAGTTGGATTCATAAAATATGTCTAAATAAATTTTAGGAAGCAAAAAGTAAAATGAATTAGTTACTTAATCAAATGATGAAAATAGAAAAAAAAGCGATTGGAGCATATATGTAATTGAAGAGAGATTCAAAGAAATTTAAGTTAAAAATTAAGAACAATAAGAATCAAGCACATTAAGATTAAACAAATCATTGTCATCTTTCATGGTCATTTCAAAGAATTAGAGGCTTAATCACAACATGATCATTTAAACATAATGAATAACTCATTTCATAGTTAAGGAAATTTTCTTTTGGTCTTTATTTGATATTAAGAGAAACTTTAAGGAACTTTTAGAATGATTTTAGGTCAAGTTTCTATCAAAAAGTGTACTTGATCTTTGAAAAGTCATGACAATTGAACTTTTCAACTTGATTTCTACAAAAATTTGAATGACCTGAAGTTTCAGATTGACTTTATAGGAAAAGGAACAAAGATTTAAATAATAAGTGTTTTTATTAGGCTAAGGGATAGGCTAGCTGAACAAATATAGGATAATCGAAGGTAAATGTTCGACTACTTAAATGAGCAAAGCAACTAGATAGTGTAATAATTAATCTGTATGTCTAACAACTATTTGAGTTTATTTTCAATATAAATATATCACAAACAAGTTATGGGAAGAACCTTTGACATACTAGAGATTGTTTACACTCTTAAGAAGCTTGAGAGAACATCTAAGTGAATGCGTGCTTTGTATAACATATATTGAGTCTTTTTTCATTAGTGTATGTAAATTAGAGAGGTTTTAAGTTACATATGATTGAAAACAACTAGAGAAATTGCTTGGGATATACATTTTGATGGTATATGTTGATTTATAAATGGTCACTCTCTTCTCATGATAAATAAGATGTTGTATAGAAGTTTGTTCTTTACCTACTGAATGAATAAGATAATGATTCTCAAATGAAATTTGAGGGGTGGATGTAAGTTAAGGGTTGTTTGGTCAAACTAGTATAAGGTTTTGTCTTTTTTTTTCCTACTCTTTTTTACTACTATTGTGTTTAGCACGATTTTTTTGTATTAACTTATTATAACTATAGCAGATTTCAGCAAGACCGACTTAGGTCATTAAAGAACAAAATGAACAAGTTAATGGACGTATTGGGTTCAAAGTTTTTAAGCCAAGAGGAAGGTCAAAGAAGATAAGAAAGAGAGTTGGAAGAGAATAGAAGCAAAGCCTGACCAGATTATGAAGGACCACACCTCATCCATCCATAACTTGGAAGTACAATTAGGTTAACTTACTAATGCCTTGTCTTCTAGAAATGCAGGGAGCTTACCAAGCAACACTGAGGCCAATCTAAATGAACAACTCAAGGCATCACACTTAGGAGTGGCAAGCAATTGAAGGAGCCAGATGTTCAAAAAGATAGCCAACAATAGGACAAGGTATAAGACAAAGAAGAAGAGAAGTCATATATATCACCACTACCCTACAACCTTAAGATTCCATATCCCTAGAGGGTGAGACAATATCAAGTCGACACTCAATTCTCCAAATTTTTGGAGAAGTTGAAGAAACTTCAGATTAATTTATCTTTGGTGGAAGCATTGGAGTGTATGCCCAAGTATGTGAAGTTTCTTAATGACATATTAACACACAAATGCACTTAGGAGGAAAATCAGATGGTGACCTTAACAGAGAATTGTAATTTGATCATTACAAGCACAATGTCTTCAAAACTACAAGACCTAGGAAGTTCTACTATTTCATGTGTTATTGGTGATTTTAAATTTTCTAAATGCTTAAGTGATTTAGGAGCAAATATCAATTTGATGCTTTTGTCTATTTTTTAAGAAATTGGGGCTAAGAGACATCAAGCCAACATCCATGCTTATTCAACTTACAGATCAAACCATCAAGAGGCCATTTGGGTAGTAGAAAACGTTCTGGTAAAAGTGGATAAATGTATAGTTCCAGTTGAAGAAGATAGGAATTGTCCATTGATTTTGGGTAGGCCTTTTATGAATATTGGTGGAGAATTAGTCGATGTGCATGAAGGAAAACTAGTTTTGAGAATTGGTGATGACCAGGTTGAATTCAATATGACTAAATCTTTGAAGAAGTCGATGGATGGAAGTGCTTGTATGAAGATTGATGTTGTGGATGATTGTGTGAAGGAATTGAAAAGGAAGTTAAGAAAGCTTTTGAAGTGCATAAGGATGAGAGTGTGAGTGAAGAGGAATTGTGTGAGGAGGCCAAGCAAGAGAAGTTAAAGAGAGCAGATGCAACCATACCACCTTCCATTATAAAGCCTCCTACTGTAGAACTAAAAATCTTACCTTCTCACCTAAGATACACATTTCTATGCAAATATCACACCTTACCCTTTATCATTTCCAACCAATTGGATTTGAGCAAGAAGAGAAAGTGGTAGAGACCATTAAGAAGAGGATGAGAGCCATGGGATGACAAATTTCTTATGTTAGGGGGATTAGCCCCAATGTGGTGATACATAGGATTAACCTTGAAGAAGGATACAAGACAATGAGAGAAAGGAAAATCCAAACATGCAAAAGGTTATGAAGGAGGATGGGGTGAAGCTTTTAGATGTATGTATTATATACCCAATTTTAGATAGTGAGTAGGTGAGTCTAGTGCAATTTGTGCCTAAAAGGGAGGCATGATAGTGATGGAGAATAAAAAAGGCGAACAGATTTCCACTAGAACTATCATAGGTTAGAGAGTGTGTATTGACTATAGGAAGCTCAATTTGGACAACAAGAAAGACTACTTCCCATTACCTTTTGTGGACTAAATGGTTAAGAGGGTGGCTGGCCATGTTTTTTATTATTTTCTTGATAGATATTCATGATACAATCAGGTGTTCATATACCTATAGGACCAAAAGAAAACCAATTTCACTTGTCCTTATGGGACTTTTACTGATAGGAGGATGTCTTTTGGTCTATGCAATGCACTAGCCACATTCCAAAAGGTACATGATGGCCATCTTTGCAAATATGAATAAGGACTTCATGGAGGTATTTATGGATGACTTCTTTATTTTTGGAGACTCTTTTGATCATTGCTTGTTTAATTTGGATAAAGTATTACAAAGATGCAAGGAGTCTCATTTAGTCTTGAATTGAGAGAAGTGTCATTTCATGGTTTAAGAGGGAATAGTTTTGGGGCTATAAGATCTCATACAAAGGGGTTAAGGTAAATCGAGCTAAGACTAAAGTGAATGAAAAGCTCCCACCACCTCCTACCAACATCAAGGGCATTTGAGCATTCCTTGGTCATACAGGATTCTACAAACGATTCATCAAGGACTTTTCTCTTACTGCTATACCTTTAACTACCTTATTAGTTAAAGATATGTCTTTTAAGGCTTGACGATAATTGGTTAGATGCTTTTAATAGGATAAAGATGGCACTTACAATAGTACCTATTTTAACATCACCAAATTGGTCACTTGCCTTCGAGATTATGTGTGATGCAAACGACCATGTTATTGGCTGTGTACTCAGATAATAGAAGGAGAAGAGGTTACATGCAGTTTACTACACCAACAATACCTTGACAAGAGCACAATTGAACTACACCACCACTTAGAAGGAGTTGCTTGCAATGGTATTTACATATGAAAAATTTTGTTCTTACCTTTTAGGCTCATAAGTTATTATTTATAGATCATGCGATATTGCGTTACCTTTTTACAAAGAAGGACGCTAAGGTTAGGCTCATCTGATAGGTGCTTCTGCTCCAAGATTTTAACATTGAGATTAAGGGAAAAAAAGGAGCAGAAAATGTTATGGCTGACCACTTATCGAGACTTGAAGGGGCACAAAGTGAAGAAAAGAGGAAATTGAAGAGCGTTTTCCTAACGAGGATTTAGTGATGGTAGAAAATCCTTTTCTTCCTTAGTTTGTAAATATTGCTAATTATCTCTCAGGTCATATTCTTCCCCCTAATCTCTTGCATCAATAAAAGAAGCATTTCTTATTTCAGTGCTCTTGTTATTTTTAGGATTAACTTGTGTCATATGTTTAACATATGTTGATAGTTTGATTCACAGATGTGTCCCTGAAGATGAAATGCGTAAAATTTTGCCTCAATATCATAGCTCAGTTTATACCAGACACTATGGAGTGAATAAGATGGCTGCTCACATTTTGGAGTGTGGATTTTACTAGCCAACTTATTCAAGGATGCCCGAGATTTTGCATTACATTGTGATAGGTTCCAAAGAGTGGGCAATATTTCGAAGAGAGATGAGATGTCAATTTCAAACATCATAGAGGGGGAAATATTTGATGTGTGGGGTTTGGACATGGGACCATTATCATCTTCCTTAGGTAACTCTTATATATTAGTTAGAGTTGATTATGTGTCTAGGTGGGTCGAAGTAATAGCTACTCCAACATTGATGGTAAGGTGGTGCAAAGGTTCATCAAGAAGATCATTACTAGATTTAGAGTGCCTAGAGCTATCATAAATGATGGTGGGAGCCACTTTAGCAATATCTTTTTAGAAGAGATAATGTTCATCATAGAGTGGCAACCCCTTACCATCTACAAATGAGCGGCCAAGTGGACGTGGTGAATAGTAAGTTGAAGAAGATTTTGTAGAAGGTAGTGAACACTTCAAGGAAAGATTGGGCTTTGAAGCAGGATGATACATTAGGGTTAGCTTCCAAAACTCTCATAGATACAATACCATATTACCTTATGTATGGAAAGGCTTGCCATTTACCATTGAGGTTAGAGCATAAAGCCTATTGGGCAATTAGAAAATTGAACATGGAATGGAAGCTAGCAAGAGAGAAGAGATTGTTACAACTTGATGAATTGGAAGAGTTAAGATAGTTAAGATATGATGCATATGAAAATGTCAAGTTGTATAAGGAAAGGGATAAAAAGTGGCATGATGGCCACATTAAGAAAAAAGGAATTCAATAGTGGGGACTTAGTGCTTTTATTCAATTCATGACTTTGGTTATTTCCTAGAAAGCTCAAGTTAAGATGGAGTGGCCCATTCAAGGTTATTCAAGTGTTTCCCCATGGAGCTTCAGAGTTAGAAAATGAAAAAGGTGAAACTTGTAAGGTTAATGAGCATAGGTGCAAGCTTTACTTTGGAGGGCCATTCTTATAAGAAAAGGAAATACTTTCTTTCCTTTCACTTACTCTTTATGATTTCATATGGAATGGTCAAGCTAATGACCTTAACTTAGCATGTTTGTCTTTCATCTATTTGTCTTTGTATTAGTGTGGTTTTGTTTTGATTTGATAATATTTAGTTTGATTTAACTTGTTTCATCCTTCATTCTTTTGTTGTTTAGGTCCCTAATGATATGTTTGAGGTTACTTGAAGATATATTGTGCATCATAGCTTGTTGGAGACCAAAGGACAAGAGGAAAAGCATGCCACTTCCATCGACACTACCACCATAAACCCATCTTGCCCTTAATCTCTTCTATTATTCTTTTGTGTTTTTTTTTCATGGTGTTGTTTATTAGTTGTGGATGTTCTCTTTACATATTGAAGACAACATTTTGTTCAAGTGTGGGGAGGTAGTCTTTGCATTTATATTTGCATTTTTGCATGTCATTTAGGATGCATGTTAGGTTGATAGTAGTATAGGTGTCATTTCCCCTACGTTTGAATATTTTGTGATGAATGTGTTGCAATGAGATTTTATCATGTGAGTTGGAATGAGATCAAATGCATGCGTGAACTTAAATTAGATTACTTAAGTAGAGAGTGAACCATATGAAGTGATGAAAGTTGTTAGTCGCATAAGCTTACTCATAACTTGACATTTGAATAATAAGGTAATGCGTAAAAACATAATGGATTTTCATTTGAGCCTATATGAGGAATTGAGCCTTTATGACTCCATTATATATTCATTTCATTTCCTTGTTTGTATGATGCTTCCTTAGGTAATTACCTTCAGAACTTGCTTTGAATTGGTTTAAATCTATTGGATGCATGCTAGATAGAAATGATTAAGGCCTTCTTGCTTTAACACTTGGTTTAAATGACCTACCCTTTTATTATCCCTTGCTAGCTCCATTGAACCTTTAACCTATTGTTTCTTAAAATCACCCAATTTTAAAACCCACAAACCCCATAAATAGGCCTAATCAAAAGTTAATAGAGTGTTAAGTGATACTTAAGTGTGGAATCACAAGTTAAGAGCACATTAATTGTTTCTTAACTTTATTTTTAAAAAGTCAAAAAATCAAATGAAAGAAAATAAAAGAAAAGAAAAAGGAATAACATGTAGTAGCTTTAATAAGTGCAAAGTAGTAGTCGTATCCATTTACATATCTTAGAAGTTTATCTTTGTCATCCCTTTGTACACTTAGTAATTCATAAATGCTTGTGATAAATCCCTAAAACTTATTTAACCTACCTTAACCCTAGCTACATTACAACCCGAAACAAAGTCCTTTTGATCTATCTTAGCATGTAATCATCGTGGAGGAGAATTGGTGTATTAGCAAGCCTATGATAGAGTGGTTTCTTACAAGAAGTTCGAGCGAAACATTAATCATTAAACACTTAAGAGAAATGAGTGAAATCTGTAAGGAATGTCTATTTTGAATTTATACTTATCTTTTAGTGATGGTTTCATGGGTTGAGTTTACTTATGTGCACCAATGAAAATTAGTCATGATGTGTATAGTAGCTTGACACTTGAGTTGGCCAAGGTTTGAGAGATTGCATGCTTTAGTCTTTATGAAAATGAAGTGATAGAATTTTATTGGTAGTATTTGGTCTTTGCTAGAGGGAAAGCAAAAGTTTGAGGTTGATAGGAGTAGATTGCATTGTATTTTTATAGGTAATTTGATATGTGTTTAAGGGTTAATTTGATTGTTTAGTGTGTGTTTAGGTTAAAAATTGTGTTAGTTCATAAATATTTGTGTTTTAAGTGTTCTTTGGGTGAGAATATGTTTTTGAGCTTCAATTTTATATATATGAGATACCGTGATGAGTTTATTAGTATTTTAGGACATTCGGAAGAGTTTTGGAGGAGACTCAAACTAAAATACAGTCCCACGATCGTGGCAGGTAGGTCATGATCGTGACAGAAGCACCAAAACAGGCCCACAATCGTGGGGAATCTGCCATGAACGTGATAGAGAGTAGATAAACCAACCCTGATTGTGCACTAAGGGTCACGATCGTGGGCTTCGTGCAAATAGAAGCTGAGTCACTTTTGGATTTGAGTTTCTGGGGGACATTATGAACATTTTGGATCCCGGAAAGGCACTAGGGTTATCTTAATTGGAAAAGATTATAAAAGTATTACGATGTAACCTTAGAAAGGAGTCTACATTGAGCCTACATTTGGAAACCCAAAAGAGAGAGAGAGAAAAGAAGAAGAGGAGGGTTTTGACGTCGAAGCTTCCTAGAATAGGTAATCTCCGGATACTACTACTTTCCTAAATCATCCAACCAATGTTTCATTTCCTCCTCATTTACCTTTTTATTCATTTAATGTGTAAGATTGAGATGGGTTGTATGGATATGAATTTTGAGTTGTTAATAATGTTTTAACTTTTCCTTCAAGATTTTACTTATATTTAATGTTAATCTAGTTGAATTATGTTTATTTAATTTAGGTGTTGTGATTGATTAATGTATTTGCATGTTTTGGTAACAAACCGAGAGGGTGAGTTGTATAAAAATGGTTAAATTGGATTAATAAGATTTAGGCGATCAAATTGACCACTTAATGAATCTAGTCAGTAATTTTATAAAAAGAGATCCTGTGCAAGGCACGATTGTTCATTAAAGAGCTTTAGAACTAATTAGAATTATAGAGAATTTATGAATTGAGAGATTGCAAGTTTCATAATTCGATTAGGGCTTATAATTTAGGGAATGGTTATAACTCAAGAGTCAAGAGAGAGTACCAACTCTACAATCGTCTAGAACCGACACTCCATAAACATATAAATAGCTAGATTAACACTAATGATAGATAAAATCTCCTCTCTCATAACTTGACTAATTCTCTTAATAGATTTCCATTGTTACATTATTTGTTCATTGCTAGTTTGTTTGAGTTAGTTTACTTTTTCGTTTATTATTCAAATTTGAGTCTTAGACAAAGCACAACTTGAATTAAGTGGTGACTGAGCACAATTTCTGTGAGATGATATCTACTTTTTACTATAAGTAATGACTTGTATACTTGCAGTTTTTAGTATAAAATAAGTAGTTTGTTTTTGCAATCAAGCACCTAAATTGTTCCTGACAAAATCATTGTTTTTATTACCAATCTTCAAAAACTTTGATTTGCTTCTTGACATTATATAAGAATAAAATGTATTCTTGAACTACGACAACGATGAAAAATGGTGAAGAAAAAAGAATTAAAAGTATTAGATTTAAAATAAAAAAACCAAAGCACAAGCAATAATAAAAATGAATATAAAGAAATGGCAAATAGATAACATGTGGCTGGCATGCATGGACCATAAAAAGCCCACCCTGGATAAGGATAAGAAGGACACCTGTCTAGGGTTTACTTTGACTTGTCTTTATTTTACCTTATTTTATTATTTATGAAGGTCCACTCTTGACAACAAAAGATGCAAAATATAAAGTCTCTTTAACTTTGTCCGGGATTTATAAAACGTTAAGAATGCCTGAGAGGAAACACCTTTAACATCCTTTACTTAGTCTTGTTAGAAGTTGCTTTCTATAACAATTTTACGACTTTGGCTGGTGATGGAGGTGAATGCAAATCAACTTGAATTATGAATAAAGATAAATTGTAAGCGAATTGATGAAAATAAATGGATATATCATATGTGCACCAGTCTCAAAATTCAGTTGAGCTTATATTCTCACCAGTCAAAGGTGCTATAACTGATTAAATTTTTAGAGATAAAATTGTGGAAGTTTCAACCTTATTTGAAAATTTACATCCAACAATCCGATAAAGCAAAACAGAAGGCTTGACTGTAAACATATGCAACTGGATTATGTATGGTGACAAAACATATAATTAAAAGGGTCTTCATCTTTGTAAAGAGATCAAAACTTCAAAAAGAACAAGAAAAAAAAAAAAACTTCTTGGAATATCATAACAACAAAATCATCTGTCCTTTGATTTGACGGGTACTCCCTTGTACATTTGTACCTTATCCTTCAACGAATCTCTTCTAGGCCTAGCTACCTTATTATTTGGATCAAAAAGCAGCACTTCTTCAAATGCCTTCAGAGCAGACTTCAAGTCATTCGTTTTCTCATATGCGTCACCAAGATTATTCCAAGCCGTGACATAGCCTGGTTGCAACTTCACTGCCATTTCAAACTGAGCAATTCCCTTGTCCAGCTTGCCATCTAGTACATAACTGACGCCCAGAGCATTGTAAACCTGTTTCATGTATATTCGAAATGTGAACAACAGACATTCAGTTCAACCTAAACATTTCTTTTCTTTCCTTTTCTTCTCTGTTTCTTTTTTATCGGGATCAAGTAGTTAAATCTAAGCACATATTGTTACAGTAGAAGAGCATGAATAGATGAACTTTTACCAAGGTTTCGCGGAGCATTATTACCACAATAGAGTTTGACAGGATAAGGTTGATAATTAGTGATGTAATTTTTCATTTACTAAATTCTACTCTGCCAAAGTGGATAATTCATTTCCTAGCTATATGAAAAAGTTAAGGACAAGTTTGAAGTGAAATTCTCAGATAAGGTAGGAAACGAAAGAGGTAAAATCCAACAAATGTAATATCTAGTTTTAGGACAGTGACTACACTTGACAATGGCGTTAGTATTATTCTATTAAAGTGATTGATATATAGATTCAATTCTCAAAGAAAATACCCCTGAAGTAGGAACATTTCTTGGCATTTTGAATGCTAAAAATCCATTGAACGTGCTACAAAATATTGTATTGCTACAAAATATTGTATTCATCCGATAAGTCAATTACATCAAGGTGAGGTGCAATCATACCTGCGCAAGATCTTGATCATCCCCATCCCATTTTTCAATTGCTTGGAGTAAGTACTTAATAGCAGCTGGATAAAATTTCCTCCTGAGCATTACAGCACCAAGCTCAAAAAACTCAGTTGCTGAGGCATCACCACTTCTTACTTGCTCCTAAAATTAAAGAGGTCAAAAACAGAAGGAAAATTAGGGTTTCACTGACCAACAGACTGCATATGGTCACTGAATATGATGATATATAGAGTTTGTACATGAACATGAATGCTCATGTTTGTTTCTGTTGAGAAAAATACAAATGCAGACAGCTTCTGATGGCCAATGAAGCAGAAAATAATCCTAATGTCAATGAGAAAGGAACAAAAGCTCATCTGAATCCTAGAATGACAAAAAATGAGGAAATAATATAATCCTAAAGAGGAACAATGAATCATCTGAAATGTAGAACAATGAATTATCCATTAATAACCAAATATACCTGTAACTCAATTTCCAAAAACAGGATACCTGTAACTCTTTAGCAGAAAGGTCCAGTTCTCTACGTACAAGAACTTGACGAATGACAAAGAATGTTCCAGCCCCTAGCAAAGCTAACAGCAGAAGCAGATAAGATAGCTGGATTCCCAATTCGAATAACTCGCCAACCTCATACACTACGTCACTTTTAATACTTCCCTCGGCATGTGCCACTTGTGAAGAAATCATGAATGAAACTAGTCCTGATGAGAATGCAGACACCCAAATCTTAGGTCTCTCTGAAAGCAGCACGTCCTCAATATTGAGAAGGTTGTTCAAGTGCACTGCAAGAATATTCCGATATATGATTTTGAAAGAGTTAATAAGTGAATCAGGATCAAAACGGCAACACAGGATCTGGAAGAAATACTGGTGAGATGGTGGTTTGGTATGGAAAAACAATTTTATCTCATCACACTGTATTCAATCTTTTCCCATTGACTCATGAAAGGTATGAAAAGTTTATGCACAATGATCTAAAATGTATTCTTGATAACAAGTATCAAACTTAGCCACTTTAGTGATTGAATGATTTGATTGCATTAATATGCATTACATGAAGAAGATACTGATTCACAGGATATGACAATGCCAATGTACAACAGACATGTTTTTTAGTAGCCGTAGTGCTTCAAATGGGGAAAACAACATGATGATGGAAATAGAATTTCTGAATGGAGATTCCTGTAGTTTGAGCAAAAATTAGCTGCCACTCTTTTAGCAATATTTTATTTAAGATTTAATCAACCAAAAATTTTCACGCATAGAATTGAAACAGAAACGCAGGCGACAAGTTTTAGACCTAAAGTATGAAGAAACCTGGGCCTTCTTGTACATCATCAAAAATATCTTGCTACTTGGAGGAAATTAAAAGTCCACAATTACTCACAAATATGTGTCCCATTTTCAGTCTAGAGCAAAAAATATCCATTGACATACAGGACCATAGATTCAGTGACTTACAGCCATAGCAGGTTATTATCTGCATATCTCAGTCGTCAAGAAACATAAATCCTGATTTAATGCATTACAGCACCAAACGTTGGAACTGGAAAGGTTATAATTTGGGTTCATGAACCACAAGTGACTAATAATGATTACAATAAAAGCAGTTTGGAAGTACTCCGATGAATTCCAGGCCAAAAATGTGTATGAAGAACAAAATAAAATCTAAAATTGAATGGATATAATATCATAAGTATTTTACATACAGGAATATGATGCTCATATTATGCATAATAATCTCACATATTTGTCACAGAATCAGGTTCTAATAATAAAGTGAAATCACAAGTGAGAAAGAGAAATTACTCTCGCAATTCTTGAAGAATGTAGTCTTTTGAGCAATTGCTTTTCCTGTATCTGCCTTCGTCCACAATTTAACAAGAAATGAATGAAGAAACAAGTATAGGAACAATGATTGAAGAAGTTTCAGTCAAGGAATACTATGGAATACACACAAATCATTTGACATATTACAAAAGTTACTTTTGCATTTACTGGCAACTAATGATATAAGTTCAGGAATAAGTGACCTGATCACATCACTAAACTTTCTAACTTGTCATCTAATTGACGGAAGACGGTGGATAAAATTTCCTTGGAGTAAAAAGATTTGATAACTAGGTAAGTAACTGGGCGGGCTTTGACAGAAGTGTCATATAATCCTTTAAAATTCACTGACATATACAACATGATACCTAACATTTACATGGTCCCTTAAACATTATAAAAAGAAATCTATTGAATTTCAGAATTGAAACCACGACAAAGACAAATACTCCTAGAATAAAGTGGATCAACAAAAACTGTCAACTACACTATGTCAACGACTTCTGCAATGGTCAGTTAAATAGGGGACAAATTGCTTTCTTCATTTAAGTGGTCAGTTGAACACTCAAATTTTAGTATAATTGGGGCTTATTGGCCTTTCCCTAACTGGTATTAAGTCCAAAACTAGGTGCATGGCCAAAAAACTATCATAATTCAGGTGTTATCGCAACAATCCTGCACTTATTTTCCATGTACAAATTGGCATCTTTTTCCGGATGAAAAAAATGCCTGGTTAAATGTGTCCATCTAGATGCAGGCAGATCAGGCACTAAGTTGGCTCTTCTATCACGTGTACCACAAATTCAAGCTTGAAACTGACACTGGGGTGGAGATACGTACTGTAAAATATTGAAGGGAAACTTAGCATGTAAACTAATGTCAAGATTATGCGGAAATTATGTCTTGAGATCATTCACTGGCAATAAAATTGCTAGCAAAAACACCAGAAGGAAATGAATCTGTGAGCAGGTGAGATCAGATATAGATGAAACCTTAGATATAAACCATGAAAGGTAGACTAAGAAACATTAACTTAAACAGTGTTAAAGTAGGTACTAGTATTGACTAAAAATCCATGATAGGAATTTTGATAGTGAAATTCATTCAAAAAATAAAGGAGCAAGCAGAAATAATAGATTGACTTAAGGAATCTGTAACCATTGGACGAAAGGGATAGCCAGAACATATACCTGCAGAGAACAAAATGACATACTCAGCATATGACTTTCTCTGGAAGTGATTTGGTCTGGTAGATTATTTGATTGGAAGAAGACCTGGCCAGAAGGCTACAACGTTAATTCTCTACAGAAAAGGAAACTATTATAATAGGGAGAAGTGCATGATTTATCGGGTCCCATTCATTTATGCAAAAAATTTAACAGTTGAGCAAGTAACAAGGTGTAATTAACATTTTCAACACCTCAACTTCTTTTACATTTCTTTTTCGCAAGAGTTAACAGCAACATTTTGAAATGCAAAATGCACTGGACTAGGTGAATTCAAGACTTAAATCCTTCTTGTAGATTATAAGCATGACAAATTTTAGGGAAAACTAGGCTAAGAAGATGAATATTCTCTAGCTTTCCTACTCAATCAGATCATTTGGGTCCCATTCCTATTTGACTTTGAACAAAAATTACAATGGTTCAATTATCTAATAAGAGATTTGGTCGAACATATGTTGGGAAGTAATCTAGTTTTTACTTGGAATTGAAGTCTTGGCAAGGTTTTTCTTAAAGAGTTTAAATTGTTTTAATAGTTCTACTATATACTTTAGTTCCCTTTTCTAGTAATTATTCAATTCCTTATCTCATTAACATAGAAATCAGTCTAAACTCTTAAAAGTAGAGTGACAGAGTTTCCTTCTCATCTCACCACAGTTATCATGTGGAGGACTTCTCTAAATCTTGTTTCATTTTTTTTTTCCATTTTTTGCTTCTTGCCTTCTGCTTTCTATATATTTCTCTTTACTTCAACTGTAGGACTTCTCGTAAATCAGGACTTGAACAGAAAAATAAAAACCATAACCTTCCCTTCATTTGCCTTTCTTTTTTTCTTTTAATGAAATGTGACAGAAACCTTCTAGTCTTTTTAGCTACTGCTCAACTTTCTGTCCTAAAATACCAATACGATATAAACACAATAAACGCAATTGCTTGCATAATTCTGCACATCACTCGATATCCATATCAAAATCCAGAAAATATAGAAAATGAAATGAACTTTTAAATGGAGAACACTGACGTTAAGGGTAGGCAAACAACATTAGAACTGGAAAACAATTATGGATAGTGACAAATGAGATCTGCCAACTAAGGAACTATGAAGCATGTAATTGATGAACATGAATAAATAAAACAGCCATTATCCTAATAGTAACCTTGTATGGATATGAACAAAGCAAGCCAAAACCCACTTACAAACAAGAATATGAATTCTTCTATCACTTAAAGTGGTGATTTTAACATTAACAAGAAGAAATCCACTCCATGCATCATTGAGTTGGTTGGGGAAAGAAAGACAAAGGACAAAAACTGAAAAATGTATGAGGTGCTCCGTTTGCTTGACCATATGTTGGATGAAAGTGTACACATAAAGAATTTGCTGAAGACTAAAAGCTTTCAAAATGGCGGCTAAAAGGGCCAAAAAGAAGGAAATAGATTTAAGACAAGTTTCATCAAATTTTTAGACCTTACTTTACACAGTTAATAAATTATTTCCGTGCATTAGAACCTGCAGCATACTTTGGATATGTACTGAAGTAAAAAAAACATTTTCATCTAATTATCCATATATAGTCAACTCTGATATCATAATGTTTTGAGAGGATTTTAGGAAATCCAGATGATTTTAGTGTTTGACAAAGTCGCACAGAATAGTGAGTCGGTAACCTTTCTTTCATGTTAGAAATGAGCATCTAAATGTTCAATCTACCAAAAAGAAATTTTATTCCAGTTGGAAAATGCAAGCTCTTTAACAGCAACAATCATCAGGTAAGTCCTGTATTATTTAGTAATCAATGAAACAAAGCACTTAATTAAATGATGGTATCATTGAATAAATATCTCAGCACATCAGCTAAAATTTTGGAAGCATTTTGAAACATGAAGTCAGGATCTTAAAACTTGTCAACCTTCCTATTGCAGTTACTATCTTCTAAATGCATAGAGCTGCAGATATGACAGCATCACAAACCAATCTGCATCATGAGAAATGATGAAATCTTGGACAACTCTAATCACAAAAAAGTTTTGATGACAGTGATGTTGTTAGCATCTTCTTAAAGCATTCAACATATTGTCAATGCATAGAGTTGTCGGTTATAATAGAATCTCACAACAATTTGAACCATGAGGAAATAATGGACTTTGAACTTGCTAAACTCCAATGTACGAATTCTTTCAATGGGAAGACTCCAGGCACAAGCAAAATTTATTAAGTGATATATCTTATAGTTGCAGTATGATAACTCAAATGCTTAATATGAAGCACATACCATAAAATTAATGTTAGTTTATACCCTTGCAGCCAATCAGTTGGTTACAATTTTATGTATGATATTATTATTTTAATTAACAAAAGCATTCTTTATTTTTATATATTTTATTAACTACATTTGATGTTTTAATAATAAAGATAAAATCTCTTGAATACTTATTAGGCAATTGAAATTATGATGAGATCATAATTATTAGAAAAAATTTACATTTACTTGTTTCTAGTTGTAGTTTTATCAAGACTGAATATTCATCAAACTATAAAATTAGTATATGTTATATTTTTTCTTATGAATAAAGTAATTGATCTTATAAATTAACGTATGCAAATACTTAAATAAATATGCAGGCGCTTATTTGAGAATAAGTTCTTGAATCGACCCAATTATGAGAATTCCAAATACAATATTACTTACGTGTTTGTAAATTTTCTCATCATTATAGTTTTATAATTGATCCATAGACTTGATTACTAGAGTATCTCTTGTGAGAATTACTGTGTATTGATGCTACTTATAATCTATCATAGTTAGGGTAGCTCACTCAATAGTTCTTAGATATAATATAAGTCGTACAAAGATAGTTGAGTAAGCCAATAATTTATCACTCTAAAGTAATTAGAAAGAATATTATATTGTTCTTTAATAGTAGTAACTTAAGAAATTTTCTATAAGAGTGAATTGATATTTGAAAAGATACTTTTAAATATTAATTATAAGTTAATTACTAGTTAACAAGAAAAATATGACTGAATTTAATAAGATTAGACATTATATCTATACTATATATTTAAATTATAATTAAAGTTTGACTTTAAATACTTTTTTCTATTTATAGGAAATAAACGTAAAGAATTTAGAACAACACTCTTGCTTATTCCTCTGAAAAGTTGAGTTTTTTTGCTCTCTGCTTTGTAAATACCATTAAAGGTTGGACACTTGAACAATTCATAGTTGATATACCGAAAAGGTTTTGGAAAAAGTTTCTGCAGAAATTTCAAATCAAGTAAGATTCATTTATTTTATGATTCATGTTTTTCAAGTTATTCAGTTATTGATTTTTGATAATAAAAAAAATATATATTTTTCCCCTACATCCATGATTGGATCATGGCTGGTTTCCCAAACAACTAATCCATTAAATAGAATGTGAGATCACTAGCAATACTTGTGGTAAACAGAAGTACGTGTGTTTTCAGTCAAACAAAAGCCTACCCATTACAAGATGCTTTTCGTAGGACTACCATGGCAAACATATTAAATTGGTAAATGCAATATGTAATGTTCTATACAGTGTTTTCCATTTAAAATAAATAATTCTGGATTTATGTTCCCATCCTCCCATTCACTAAAACATCGGTATTTTAATTCAGCTATGGATTTTGAGATTGACTTCCAAAGCCACCAAGAAGCTTATCTTGTTTTGCCTTATATTGTCCGTTACAAGATTATCTTGAGGTTCACTTGAAAAATTAACTTTACCGCATCACGTTTTGCCTTATATTCTCCGTTACATGTACATGGCTCACCAAGAAGCTTATAATGAACAGTATGCAAAAGCAAAAGAAATTTGATAAAAACAACAAAGAAGCATGACAACAATGTATCACCTGGAAAGAGCGCTTGTAAGGCTCGAGCTTTAGAGACCCAAATGGGAGGGAAGAAAAAGAATGACACAAAGAGAGGCGGTTATTGCGGACACGCAGAGGTGGAGTATGCATGCAAGTGTGGAGAAGCATTTCGAAGACGGATATATCGGAGTTAGTCAAGAGAAGATTCTTCAGTAAATTTCTGAGCTTTGTAGACACTTTACTTTACTCTCTGAGTGAGCAGTGGAAGATAAGGTTCAGTTGACAATCTGACACAAGAAGATAAGAGGCCCCGGTTTCTTTCCTTTAATAAAACATGAAATTGGTCTCCAATTGTACATTTTTACTTTACTTGCTCAATTAAAATTAAAACAAAATAATCCAATTCTTTCGGAACTCTATATAAAAGTATTGGTCCGTGTTTGATTTGTTTCAACACATTTCTTTCTTTTCTACGTCGTTCGAGTTCCTTATCTCACGACTCAAATCAATTGCTTGGAACACGGCTGCGTTTCAGATAAAGATAAACTATCTTCAAGTTTTCTATTTTCTAGTTCTATTCATATTATGTGATAAATTTTCTGGAGTAATAATCAGCTGACTTCTGCAAAAAATGCAGAATGACTTCAATTTAAAATGGTTTTTACTACATCGACCATAAATAAAAGATTTTTATAAGTGAAAAACATGAGGGCCTTTAAAGAACTATCAAATAAAGTAATAAATAGATGGCAATTCTTAATATTTTCTTTCTTTCTTAAATAAAATCTAGAGTAGGAGATGAAACCTTAAATGTATAATTTAATTAATTCGATAAAAAAATTGTGCCTTGATACTAATTGGTATTTATAAACAAATTAGAAACATAAAACACCATTGTTAAAAATATGATTAGACTAATAGCAAAAAGATATGACAAAAAATGAAATGTATAAATTATAAAGATACCTTTGTTGGAACTAATTTAAGTTACTTCTTCCATTTGTATTTTTAATGAATATAAATTTTAAAATAAAGAACAACCCTTAATTTTGGAAGTCTACAATATATTCAATAACATTTTAAATGAACAATATTAAGCAATTATATTTTAGATTGCTTCATTTGTGAATTTAGTCATACTAACATTATTGTTTGTCATATTTGAAATCCCTTTTACATAAAGTTGAGAGCATGAATAATATGACGCCAAAAGTGATATTTTAAATAATAGATCTATATTTTATATGTTATTTGGAATTAAATTACTTAATATTTGACACTTTTATAACATGTTTTATAAAATGCTTTCCTATGTTTTGTTTATTGTCTTATAGTTATTGATTTTGAGAAGAAGAAAAAACACATAACTGAGTATAACTTTTTACTCTTTTCAAAAAAAAGAGACATTGGAGTTATTTGGAAGATAAAGAAGATGGAAAAATAACGTTATAAAAGACATTACAATTCATTTCTAGCTTAAAGGTGCTAAAAATTACGCATCGATGGAAAATGGCATAACAAGTATAACACTCGAGCACCATAGAGTATATGCACGAACATTTAGAAAACATTTAAGTACATATCTTATAACAATGGTGCGTTAGAGCAATCATAATCTCTTAAATGACAATCATAAAGAATATACAATTCTTAAAACCTCAACACTTCATTTCATTCATTGACAAAAGTTTACATTGTAGTCACTAAAATAAATATTTACATTACCAAACATGAGAAAGTTTACAATCCCTTATACAAAAGTTCTATATGTCAAAGAAACTACAAGTACAATCTATAGCTCCTCTGATGTCAGTTGACAGACCTTTGAGCTATATCTTAATCCAAAACATTCCTTTAGAAAACCTTAGGAACTAGGCCTCTTGTCTCGTACTTGAACACATTGTAATTTTTGATGAGTTTTGCGAACTCAATGAGTGAACCATCATTGATGATCTCACTCAAGTCAAATACATAAATATCACACAACTAACCAATTTCGCAAACATTTTTCATCTCAATAAGACATAATGAATGACACACCTTTCACATACATTCTTTCAGGACATGTGTAACCCATTCAATCACATTATCATTGCATATCACTTTATCAACACAATTTCAGAAAAGGTTTCATAATCATATATTTCATAATCATAAATATACAAATGCAAATGCATATGAGACTCCAGATTCGTTATTATTTGTTGTGGTGAGCACCTTTGATTTAAATACGAATCGGCATTAGGCTCAGTTAGATACAAAAATCATGAAGCAAAGCTCTATGTGCATAATTCTAAGCTTAAAGCTCTTTAAGACTGGCTACTTTGATCACAACACCTTTATCTGAACATGCATTTTATGAAATGTATCAAAAAACATAATATGTAATGAATAGCATTAAATTATGATGCACAAATGGAATCTTATATTCATCAGACCTCGGTTCGGCATTCAATTTTTGTTAAGTATTCTGTAATCATTTAGAATTTAGTTGCAAACATATATCATTCAAATTTCATATGCAAACAGAACACTTCTGATACATTCCCAAAGATCAAACTCCTCAAACCTTTAAAGTTTGGAATTAACATACAAATCACAAACAGTTTAATAATTGGAAGTTAAACAGAATAAACAAATCCTAGAAAGATCATCTAGGTTGACTTATAATACGCTCCAATTTATGCTATTGCCTGGATAGTTCAACAATGTCTGAATGGCATCCGACTTAAGCGTCTAAAATTGTACATTTCACACATAATTCACATTACAAAGTTGATTAATCAAATACTTAATTCATTTGTCCACATATATACATATGTCTTATTCAATGCATACCCAATGACTATCTCGGGTATGTTTCCTTAATCATAATTCATAATCATTCACATATTGTCACTTGGATATGTCTTGTTTGCATTTAGGTTAATACCTTAAGCAGACTTGATCATGCTTCATTCATTAACCATACATTTAACTAACTTTTTCAACGTCAAATTGTGTTCTTTTTAAACCTTAATCAAGTCTAAATGCATAATAGTTAAATACCTTAATCCTTAATTGGTTCAAGAATCCCACAAAATAACATTTTCTTTACTTCCATGAAATTTCCATAATCGTATATGGCTTCCCAAAATCGTGGGATGGGTTATCCAAAAGTTCACATCCAATTCCTTCATTAGTTTTCCAAATTTTCTCATGATAGGTTTCAGGTCAGTTTTGTATGGCCATTATGACATAAAAACTGAGGTTTCTAGATAATATGTTCTTCTAAACAAAAGTTCCTCTTTGTCTTAAGTTTCTAATGAACTAAAACTAATACAATTTGGTTCATTATTCCTAGAGTTATACCCAAAGTACTACAGACTACTCTCAAACAATGACAAAATCCAAAAACTCA
The DNA here is from genome assembly GCA_029891385.1 of Erythroxylum novogranatense. NCBI lineage: Eukaryota > Viridiplantae > Streptophyta > Magnoliopsida > Malpighiales > Erythroxylaceae > Erythroxylum > Erythroxylum novogranatense. The sequence goes on along the minus strand of CM057226.1, from coordinate 42,292,122 downwards.
ACTTCAAGCCAAATTTAGAAACTCTTGAGATAGAATTCAAATTTGATTCCTTCATAAAAAATATAGCCATATATATCTAGTTTAATATAAAATTAAAATAATTCCATTTGGATGTCTAAAAATCAAGATATGGCTTAAAAACATATGCATGTTTAATGAAAACACTACAACTAACATATTCCAACAATTCTTCTTTCACTTTTCCAAAAATTTTTACACTTATACCAAAGTTAAAACAACCTCTTTATAGTTCATCAATTATACCTCTATTAGGCCTAAATCATACTCTAATTCCTCATCAATAACCTCTCCTATTCCAGTTCAAAATTATCCAATTAACAGCTCACAAATCCTAGTCTTTTATGCATCAAAAATCAAACTAGAAATCTATCCTTCATTATCATGCATATAGGTCTAATTATTTCTCAATTCAAGAACACTCTTCTAACAACTTTCTTAGGCATAAATCCACCTTATTTATACATTAAATTCCAGTCTAGTACATCCACATAATGCCCGATACTCCTCGATTTCCATGCACCAAAAACAAAATAGAAAAAATTCCAAGTTCATGCAATATTTTCCAGCACATATCTTGACCAATATCAAATGCATTTCCTGTTGGATCGGAAAAAGAAAGCATGCTTAGTTTGGAGAAACGATAGATTTCAAAACTTTTTAAGAAATCATCTTGCAGCGGAAGCAATATATCCAAATCAACATGCTAATCCATACATGATATGGTATAAGGATAATAAAACCAAGAACAAGATAAAAGGAATTACCGACTCCTTCGCTACAGCTTTAAATCCTCGTTGCGCTATCATCTCCTTCTTGTATCCAAATCATTTGCCTTTGAGTCTTTTCCTTTAGCAATCTATCTTCTTCCTTGTTGTAATATCCTCAACCAATTAGATTTACCACTTGTTCTTCAATGACAACTAGGTTAACAAAATCCTTTGGTGGGAAAGGAGAAGAAATATTTGGAGGAGATTTTCTTAGAAGAAGAAGAAAATTGAAACTCTTTCAATTCTTTCACTTAGGAATTTCGGTTCTACCTTGCATGAAAGGAGAGAATGTCTAAAAACCATGCAAGAACCATTTCTTACATCTCAATTTGAAATATGCATGAATGGAAAGAGTGAGAGGCATCCAATGCATCACTTACATTAATCACTCATCAAATAGCCAATAAATGAGACTTACTTCATTTATCTTTAAAATGGCTATTTGAAAAGACCATAACCTATAATTGAATACCCATTTCGGTTTTGGCAAGAAGAAAGAAGGAAGATGGTCCATCTAATGCACATCTTTCATCTTTAATCTAATGAATGCAAATAGGTTACATGCCAACATTAAAAGCCAACCATTAAACCATTTAATGGTAAGTTCATAACTCCATTTAATAATGATGAACCATAATAAAGATCATCTTTATTTAGTATTTTAATGTCAAATGTGTGGTTACACATCTAACCTAACACAATTTCGAAATTGCTTCTTCTCCATTTAAAAAATTGTTTTAATATAATTAATCTAATCAATTACATTAAACCAAAACAAGCCCATTTCTAAATGAACATATGGGCTTCCAATTAACCATTAATTAGTATAAGCCCATCATTCAATTATGGACTTCTAAAGCCTCCAAACTACTTCTTACTTAGCTTGATAACCTTCCTTAAAGCCAAGTGGGGAATCTTATTGGACTTTGATAATTCAAGCTCAATAAGCCTAGAAATAATTCAATCTCATTGGAATTAATTTTAGCTTATTAACTAAATGTCATTCCACTAAAGATAATTAGTTGAACTCTTGAATTATTAAATATTATGAGAATATGTCCAATTGCAAACCCTATTTAGAACCTTATTATAGCCATCCGCACAACAAAGGGTAAAATTACCGTTTTGCCCTTATGTTGGTTTTTCCTTCTATATCTCTCATTTTACTTTATATGGTGATTAACACATAAGATCTCATCTTAGTGTTAAGACTTGATGGGTAGCTAGTCCATCAAACTCTCGGCGCCAGATTTAATCACCAAATCTCCTTAAAACATCTAGAAGAGATGATAACACTATAAACTCTTTATTTGAGTGAATGTTCCTCGATACATGTTTCAATTAATAATTCCAACATGCGGAGACCTTTGGATTAATACCTGTAAAAATCTATTCCGATCATATCAAGAATTATAATGAAACACATATGAGTTCACCACTCATCAAGATTGTGGTTCATAATAAGCGAATGCTTAAGTTGTATGTTTTAAGATTAAAATAACGCCCACTTTATTCTTGAAAACATACTTGATTCCAGATTCATTTAATAGTGCCATTATGGATAGTCTACTACTATCATGATATGAAACTCATCATTCCCTTTAAGTAAACTCCTTTACTTATATGGAGATAAATCGCAACACTACAGATCTAAACCATAATCAAACGACCAACTTGATTATTCAACTGTGAATCAATTAATTGATTCTAATAATATACATGTTTCCCATACATCTCTATGTATATGTATATTACTTACAAATGAATCTTGGTACCTTATGACCAGATATATAATGCTCATACAGATAAAACCAAACTCTTTTGTTTTATTAATAATAAATATTTTCATTACAAAGCATGGCGAAGAAGATAAAGTTACATGTAAATACACTTGCTTTCGAGGGCACTATATTTACATAACTCCAACAATCTCCCACTTGCCTAAAGCAAGTTTGACATATCCTTCATTCCCATCCCTTATAGGTGACCCTCAAAACTCTTTTGGTCGATGTCTTTATGAGCGGATCGTGAGGTTTTGCTCTGTAGGAATCTTTACCACATCCACTTCTCCACGTTGTATTATCTCCTTATGAGATGATACTTTCGCTCAATGTGTTTGGCGACTTTGTGGTTCCGGGTTCTTTAGAATTAGCCATCGCCCACTATTATCACAATAAAGTGTAATGGCTTTTTCGCCTCTGGAACTACCTCCAAATCATTTAGGAACTTCCGCCAAATCGCTTCCTTCTTTGCTTCACAAGACAGCAACATACTCAACCTCCATAGTCGAATCGGCAATACAAGATTGCTTGACACTCCTCCAACTATGGCTCCACCTCCTAAAGTAAATATAGAACCGAAGTTGATTTCCTTGAATCAACATCGATTGAAATTAGAATCCGTATATCTTGTCGGAATAAGATTACTTAGAGTAAACAAGCATTAAGTTCTTAGTCCCACGAAGATACTTAAATATACACTTAACCGCATCGAATGTTCCATTCTGGATTGGATGAAATCGCTTACTACCCCATCGCGTAATGTGATATCGGTCTAGTGCACGACATTGCATACATCAAACTACCAACTGCCAAGCATATGGAATGTTACGCGTCGTTCAACCTCCTTTTGGGTTTTAGGTGCTTGTTCCTTTGAAAGTTTGATTCCATATCTAGTAGGAGTGAAACCCCTCTTGGAATCTCGCACGGCGAACTTATTTAGCATATTCTCAATGTAGGTTAGTTGAGACAAAACTATCTTCTTGTTCTTACGATCCCTTATAAGTTTGATCCTAGAACATATGTAGCCTCTCCCAAATCCTTCATTGAAAACTGCTCATTCACCATCCATAACCGCATATAACATTCCCACATCATTCCCGATGGCGAATGTCATCAACATACTGAGGATTAGGAAAATAACCTTACCTTCTTGTATTCTTTTGTAAACACAAGGCTCATCTAGGTTTTGTATGAACCCATAGGTTTTGATAGCCTTATCAAACCTAATGTTCCAAGACCTAGATGCTTGCTAAGTCCATAAATGGACCTTTGCAACTTGCAAACCTTATGCTCATTACCTAGCTCAATGAATCCTTACGGTTGGGCCATATAAATGGTCTCCTCAAGATCTCCATTCGAAATGCGGTCTTGACATCCATTTGCCATATTTCATAATCGAAATAGGTCGCTATGGCCAAAAGAATCTGATGGACTTAAGCATGGCAACCGGAGAAAAATCTCCTCGTAGTCTATACCCTCCTTTTGAGTATAGCCTTTAGCTACCAATCTAGCTTTAAAGGTCTCTACCTTTCCATCCGATCCCTTTTCCTTTTGTAGATCCATTTACACCTATGGTTTTAGACACAGTGGTAGATCTACAAGGACCCGACTTCATTAGTATACATAGAATCTATTTAGATTCCATTGCCTTGAGCCATTTTCTACATCAACATCATTAATAGCTTTGTGTATACGTAGCAGGATCTATTTCTTCTTGATGCGAGATGGCAATTAAGCCTTCTCCTAAACCCGAATACCTATCTGGTTGTCTCACAACCCTCCCACTACGTCTAGGCACATCTTGATGTTCGAGTTGCACTTCAATTCAACTCTTGAATCCATTTCGACATCTTGTTACATCATATCCAAAACAACTCTTGATTTGGATGAAATTGCTAACTCCTTTGGTACTACTTCACTTCTTCCTTTGTGATTTCTCAAAACTCTTCCTCTAAGAAGTTTGCATTTGTAAACACAAATACCTTCCTACCATGAGGATTTGTAAAAATAGTACCCTCGAGTTCCGTGGGATATCCTACAAACAAACATACTTGACCTTGGTTCCATCTTTGTGCATTCAGGATTTAGAACATGGGCTGGATAGCCCCAAGTCCTCAAGTGCCTCAATGAAGGCACTCGGCGATCCACAACTCCCTAGGTATTTTAGGCCTTGATTTGGATGGAGCAAAGTTAAGAAGATATGTTGTTTTGTATGGCATATCACCGAAACGATTCGGAAGGCTAGCATAGGACATCATTGATCTTACCATTTCAATAGAGTTCTATTTCTCCTCTCGCTACACCATTACATTTGAGATGTGCGAGGTGACAAATTGGAAACAATTCCATTGTCAATTAAATATTCTTGGAACTCTCCGGATAAATACTCACCACCTCGATCGATCGAAATTTGTTTTAATGGCTTGCCAAGTTGCTTCTCGACTTTAGCTTTGAATTCTTTGAACTTTTCAAAAGATTCACTCTTTTATGCATCAAATACAAATAGCCATGTCTTGAGTAATCATCTATAAAAATTATGAAATATTCATAACCTCCTCAGCTTGTACATTCATGGGCCCACACATCAAGATGTACCATGTCGATGTGGATTCAAATCTGTTTCCTTTAGAAGGAAATGAGGCTTTTGTCATTTTCCTTCAATACAAGATTCACAATTGGGTAATGGATCACTATCCAAGCCCATAAGGATCCCATCCTTTACTAGCATGTCAAGTCTTTTACGATTGATATGACCCATCCTTAGATGCCACAGATACTTTGAATTAATGCTAGAGATATTGGATTGTCTTGGTTTTATCAATTACGTGGTGTTTAGTGAGCCTTTCATAGGTTCTATAAAAACAATCCTGTTTAATTATCGCTTCACAAATAAAATCCTTATTCTCATATATTGAAACAACCTTTTCAAAATATAAGGAATAGCGATTTTATTAGACAAAAACAAAATCATGTTCCTTACAATCATTGGCATGTAATAAACATCTTCCAAATATAACCTATGACCACTAGGAAAGTCCAAGATAACTACTCCCACTGATTCTCGCTGAAACATAGGAACCATCTGCTATCTTAACTTGAAGCGGCTTTTAGGAAATCTTTTCCTTCTTTGGAACCCCACAAAGAATTACAAACATGGTTAGTGGCTCCTGAATCTAATATCCAAGAAGTAGATAAATCATACATTTCTAGTTCCTAACAAACTTAGGAAGCCCATACCTTGTTTGCTTTTGAGGGACTCTAGGTAGGCTGGACAATTTCTTTTCCAAAGGCCCATCTCATCACAATGAAAACACTTTCCTTTGATGTTCTCTTTGGCCTTCTTTTTCATGGGTTTGGCCTTGACCCTATTTGGGCCTTCTTTTCATTGGACCCTTCTTCTTTTCTTGCCCTTACCCTTGGGCTTAGAAGAAGAAGCTACATTAACTTCGGCCCACGAGCCTTAATATTCAATATTTCCTCCATGCTCCGGAGGTATTCATCAACTCACTCAAGGTGTAATCCTTCTGCTTGAGCTCATAGTCTAACTTAAACTGCTGAAAAGAAGAGTTTAAGCTATTGATGATCATAATCATCTGCGTGTACGCATCCATATCTGCCCCAAGCATCTCACCTCGGTGACCGCAGAGATTACCTTCATCATGTAATCCTTGCCGGTTTACGAGGTTTCATGCGAGATTATGAAAGGTTTGGATAGCTTTCACTCTTGCAGACCTAGTCCTCACACCAAACATCTCATGTAGGTGATGGACCATTACACTAGCAGCTTTCATACAAGCAATTTGCTTTTACAATATGCACGACGAAGCGAAATATAACCCTTAGTAGTCTTGTTAGCGATACGCGCCAACGCCATGTTGTTGGACTTGCTCAGAGTTGCATCTCCACTTAGAGGTGTAGGGTCATTTCACTTAACACCCATGAAATACGTTCATATTGAAGAACAATGTCAAGGTTACGTCTCCATTCATTAAACTTGTCTCCATTTTCCAATTTGTTATTAGTCGAGAAGCGGGTGAGTGGATTCATTTGTGGTTGATTATGTGCGAAAATATAAATTATTAAAACATGAGCATACTAGTCAACAATTTATGGAACTTTGTATAAAATCATGATGCATGTATGCATGATGATAGATTTAACAAAACTTAAAAATTAAAACATTATCTGACGGTTATTTTTCTTATCTATAACGGACTAAGTGACGGTGGGCCATCTTATCTATTAAAAAAGCGGGACCCTCCCACTAAAAAACTACCAAGCATCTCATGCTTAATTTTTAAGCGTCTTAATTTGGTCCATACTTTTACCAATGAGCTACGGTGGGCGGTTTATTGATAAAAATGTTGAGTGTATAACCATTTGATTCATTCACTAAAGATACCTACAAATCATGCCTCGGTGGGAGGTCACATTTGCTATCATTAAGTGGACTTATCCTTAAGGAGACCCAAACCATGCGATCTAGGATCCATGCCCTCCGATGGGGAGTAATACTTCACCACATGCAAGCGGGTCATCATTTGGAGACTGTGGACTCTCACGGAGCATCCTCTCCCACTCAATCTTTTGGGCTTTAAGTTTTAAATACCATCTTGTCTAGATGCAATTTATTATCCATCTTATATTGTTTCATTATATATCTCATACATAATGAATGCATGGCAAGGCCTAGGGTTGGCAATTTTCTAAATGACATGCAATCACATAATATCACATATTACAAGCATTCATTTCTCCATTCATCCCATGAACTAATAAAGCCACTTTTGATTGTCAATCCTAGAAACATAAAATAATTACAAGCCTTTTAGGCCCAAAATATGCTTCTTCATCTTGGATCTTCCGCTTGAACTCTTCGCTAACATGATCCGCCCATTCGGTAAACAAAATGTAATGGCATTTATGAAATTAGAATTTTGTCATTTTGAAAATAAAATTCCAGCATTAGATTTTAGAAAACCAAATCTTTGTTTTGACAAAAATTCCAGCACTTGTTTTATTAAAACCGAAACTCATTTCATGAAAATAAAAACAGCACTTAGTATTTTAGCAAAATCGAAATTGGATTCTTTGAAACAAAAACCAGCACTTGTTTTCCAATCATAACTGAAATATGATTCATTGAAACAAAATTCCAGCAACTTAGTTTTCACAAAACTTATGCCAAAACACAAAGGATACACGAAAATTTTACCTTTCCATTTCTTCAATCCATGGCTGCTCCTTCTTCATCATTACATCAATTTGTACATTACAAAATCAAATAAAATAGAAAAAAGAAACCAAGGAGGAAACATGGTGATGATAGACCACCCTCCTTGTTACAACCAAATGAAGAAATCTTACAAGATAAAATTTAACTTCTATGGACAACCAAAGAGCAACATACACCATATATATTTCTATCACATAAAATATGCAGTATACATAAAAGATTGCCAACCCATGCATCCACCATATAGGAACCGAAATCATGCATGAAAAATCGGCTCTGATACCAATTGTTGGATCGGAAAAAGAAAGCATGCTTAGTTTGGAGAAACGATAGATTTCAAAACTTTTTAAGAAATCATCTTGCAGCGGAAGCAATATATCCAAATCAACATGCTAATCCATACATGATATGGTATAAGGATAATAAAACCAAGAACAAGATAAAAGGAATTACCGACTCCTTCGCCATGACTTTAAATCCTCATTAAGCTATCCTCTCCTTCTTGTATCCAAATCCTTTGCCTTTGAGTCTTTTCCTTTAGCAATCTATCTTCTTCCTTTTTGTAATATCCTCAACCAATTAGATTTACCACTTGTTCTTCAAGGACAACTAGGTTAACAAAATCCTTTGGTGGGAAAGGAGAAGAAATATTTGGAGGAGATTTTCTTAGAAGAAGAAGAACCAAAATTGAAACTCTTTCAATTCTTTCACTTAGGAATTTCGGTTCTACCTTGCATGAAAGGAGAGAATGTCTAAAAACCATGCAAGAACCATTTATTACATCTCAATTTCGAAATATGCATGAATGGAAAGAGTGAGAGGCATCCAATGCATCACTTCTTACATTAATCACTCATCAAATAGCCAATAAATGAGACTTACTTCATTTATCTTTAAAATGGCTATTTGAAAAGACCATAACCTATAATTGAATACCCATTTCGGTTTTGGCAAGAAGAAAGAAGGAAGATGGTCCATCTAATGCACATCTTTCATCTTTAATCTAATGAATGCAAATAGGTTACATGCCAACATTAAAAGCCAACCATTAAACCATTTAATGGTAAGTTCATAACTCCATTTAATAATGATGAACCATAATAAAGACCATCTTTATTTAGTATTTTAATGTCAAATGTGTGGTTACATATCTAACCTAACACAATTTCGAAATTGCTTCTTATCCATTTAAAAAATTGTTTTAATATAATTAATCTAATCAATTACATTAAACCAAAACAAGCCCATTTCTAAATGAACATATGGGCTTCCAATTAACCATTAATTAGTATAAGCCCATCATTCAATTATGGACTTCTAAAGCCTCCAAACTACTTCTTACTTAGCTTGATAACCTTCCTTAAAGCCAAGTGGGAATCTTATTGGACTTTGATAATTCAAGCTCCAATAAGCCCAGAAATAATTCAATCTCATTGGAATTAATTCTAGCTTATTAACTAAATGTCATTCCACTAAAGACAATTAGTTGAACTCTTGAATTATTAAATATTATGAGAATATGTCCAATTGCAAACTCTATTTAGAACCTTATTATAGCCATCCGCACAACAAAGGGTAAAATTACCGTTTTGCCCTTATGTTGGTTTTTCCTTCTATATCTCTCATTTTACTTTATATGGTGATTAACACATAAGATCTCATCTTAGTGTTAAGACTTGATGGGTAGCTAGTCCATCAAACTCTGGCGCCATTTAATCACCAAATCTCCTTAAAACATCTGAAGAGATGATAACACTATAAACTCTTTATTTGAGTGAATGTTCCACGATACATGTTTCAATTAATAATTCCAACATGCGATAATCGGATTAATACCTGTAAAAATTCATTCGATCATATCAAGAATTATAATGAAACACATATGAGTTCACCACTCATCAAGATTGTGGTTCATAATAGCGAATGCTTAAGTTGTATGTTTTAAGATTAAAATAACGACCACTTTATTCTTGAAAACATACTTGATTCGATTCATTTAATAGTTCCATTATCGATAGTCTACTACTATCATGATATGAAACTCATCATTCCCTTTAAGTAAACTCCTTTACTTATATGGAGATAAATCGCAACACTACTGATCTAAACCATAATCAAACGACCAACTTGATTATTCAACTGTGAATCAATTAATTCAAATTCTAATAATATACATGTTTCCATACATCTCTATGTATATGTATATTACTTACAAATGAATCTTGGTACCTTATGACCAGATATATAATGCTCATACAGATAAAACCAAACTCTTTTATTTTATTAATAATAAATATTTTCATTACAAAATCAGAATCAAGAAGATAAAGTTACATGTAAATACACTTGCTTTCCGGGCACTATATTTACATAACTCCAGCATTTCCTTCCAAATCAAGCATCATTCTTATATCATTTGACATGACATAAAACTCAAATTGTTACTTACCTATTAGGATTCCAATTTAACACAAAATTCCATATTAACCAATCATCCTAAGCAAGCAAAAATCAACCCAAACTTATGGCAAAAGCAAGGTGATTTTGGACAGCAAAATGAAGATCACATTAAGCTATTTTTCTTGGCAATTTGGTGAGGATATATGTATGGTTTTGGTGTAAAAACTTAACTATGGTTCAAACAAAATTACAGAGAAAAGAAGGAGCTATTTCAAAGAAAGGTATAAAAGAAAGAGGCAGAAACTCAATGCAGAAACTTGCTACATCACATGCTAGGTGTCACCTTTTAATGTCAACATTTGTCTTAAGGCATGTATTACATTTGTCTAATCAAGATGCTGCCACTAATCCACACATTTAGTAGCCATTTGTCTCCTACAAACATGTCACTCCAAGATTGGTCCACTTGTCATATACTAATTGATCCAATTGTCATTTAATTACTAGTCAATTTGTCACTAAGTTAACTATGCTAAATGTCACTCAATTTTAGGCTTAATCATCATAATTTCCATACATCAATTTTTCTTACCACTTGGCATTTTTTTAGACTAAATATACATTTAATTCATTAATCTCTCAATCAATAACATTTAATCCCAATTTACTAATTGAAATCCAAACATACCAAAATTCAAGACATACCAAATCACAATTCACATCATGTTCACTTAACTTCTCTCATACCTCGGGACATGTCAATTAAGTGCATATGCTAACTTGTAATGTGAACAAATATTAATTCATGCATGAATGCTAATTTTATGCATGTATATGCAATACTTAATCTAGGGTTAAACTCTAAGCATATACCGAAAAATAGGATATCATAATTCTCCCCTTTAAGAAATTCCGTACTCAAAATTCTTACCTAAATAGTCAAATAGGTAGGGGTACTGATTTCTCATGTGCTCCTCCATTTCCTGTATGGCTTCCTCACTATAATGATTCTCACAAAGGACTTTCACCAATGGAATCACTTAGTTCCTCAATTGTTTATTCTGATATCCAATTATCTTTATCGATTCTTCAATATAAATCAAATTACTTGCAATTTCAACTTCTTGAACTGGTAACACATGAGTAAGATCAGATCAATATTTCCTAAGCATACTGATATGGAACACATTGTGAATCTGAGATATCTCATCCGGTAAGGCTAACTTATAAGCCAATGGTCCAACTCTCTCAATGATCTCATAGGGACCAATGTATCTAGGACTTAACTTGACCTTTTTACCAAACCTCAGCACTCCTCGTCAAGGCGATACTCTTAGAAATACTTTTTCTCCAGCTTGATATTCCATGTCCCTCCTGTGTTGATCCGTATAACTCTTTTGTTTATCTTGTACTGCTTTAATTCTACTTCGGATCAATTTTACTTTATCCACAGTATCCTAAATCAATTTTAGGCCTTCAATAATTCTTAGACCTTCTTCATTACAATATAAAGGTGATCGACACTTCCTACTATATAATGCCTCATACGGTGCCATACCAATGCTACTGTGATACTGATTGTTATAAGAAAATTCAATTCGAGTCACCTACTGATCCTATGCTCCTTAAAACTCCAATACACAAGCCCTTAGCATATCCTTAATAGTTTTAATTGTTCTCTCGCTTTGTGCATCTGTCTGTGGATGAAATGCAGTACTAAAGTTCAACTTGGTACCAAATGTTGTCTGTAGACTACCCTAAAATCTTGAGGTAAATATAGGATTCCTGTCTGATACAATGGACACTGGAACTCCATGTAACTTCACTACCTCATTCACATATCTCTGAGCTAACTAATCTAGTGAGTTATTCTCTCTCACTGGCAAGAAGTGAGCCGACTTATTCAATCTATCAACAATGAACCAAATGGCATCATGTTGCCTTGGAGCTCTCGACAAACCTATAATAAAATACATTGTGATTCTCTTCCATTTCCACTCCAAACTAGGCAAGGGCTGTAACATACCAACCGAAGCCTAATGCTCAGCCACATATTCAGCCACCTTCTTTTTCATCCCTAGCCACCAAAAATGTTGTTTCAGTGTGTTATACATCTTGGTCGTACCAGGATGCATAGCATAGGCTGCTACATATACTTCCTCCAAAATCTCTTTCCTTAAATCATCAACATCGGGCACACATAATCTTTGCTTTAACCACAATGTATCTTCTCTCAATTCAAATTCAGAATCTAGATTCACTTTCGACTTCTAAATTAACTTCACCAATTCTGGATCTCTGTTTTAAGCCTTTCTGATTCTTTCATGCAATACAGGTCTTAACTCTAATATAGCCATCAATGCTTCATTCTGCCCTAAATTCAATTTAACATTCTGTACTCTCAAATGAACTAGGCTCGGTAACCTCAATAACTATACTTGAGCCACATTGCTATTGGATTTCATGCTTAATGCATCAGCTACCACATTAGCTTTGCCAAAATGATACTCAATTGTATAATCCTAATCTTTTAATAATTCTATCCATATCGTGTTGGACCCCGAACTTTTCTTGGAAGTTAGAAATATGAAATGAGAAATTTTGACAATTATTCATGTGTAAACAAAAGAAGAATTCTTGAATTTGAAATGAAGTAGAAAAGATAGTTATGTACAAGATGCGTTATATGTGAAATATTGGAAGTTATAAGTTGAAACATGTTCATTGAGTATTCTTTGGTGTTTTAGTCATAAATTTTTCTCTAGTTATCCAAATGAGATGATTCTTAATTTGGACTAAACTAGAGAAATATGGCTACAACTTATCTGATGAAATCGAGTTCTAATTTGGTCTCGAAGAATTTCAATTTTTGTATAGAAGTTGAGCACAGAATATTTTTTTCAGTATAAGAATAGTTCGGAAGTGTTTGGGATATAACTTTTGAATTTCCTAACCAAATTGAATGATTTTGGTTTCATTAGAAAATTAAGACAATGGGGAACATTTTTCTAGAAGGAAGTGTTATCAAATTCCTTCAATTACCTGATTTGAAAACGTATGGACTTTTAGAAGGAGTTAGGCATAATTTAAATAAGTTTGAGGTATTGATAGATTAATTATGTTATTTTGTGAAGTTAATTAACATGTTAATATGAGCAAGACTTTATGACATGGGTTAATTGAATTAAGGTAGTAAGATGACATCAAGGGCAAAGTTGGCAAGTCACTTAAGCTTAGAAGCCATAAGGCTTTAAGTGAAGGGCAAAATAGACATTTTAGATTCATTAAGGGTATAAAAGAAAGAAAGAAAACTTGGCTTGCATTTGAAGAGGAAAAAACAAAATTAGAAGAGAGAAGAGGGAGAGAAAGTCGTGGAGAGAAGAAAAGAAGAAGGAAAGAAAAAGAAGGAGGAAAGAACAAGAAGAAGGAAGAAGATTTGTTCAAGGTAAGCTTTATTTCTCTTCTTGCTTTGTTAGAGAAAGAGTTCGAAAGAGAAAGTGTTTGTGTAGAGAATGGGTGTTGGATTGGAAGAAGATGATTTAAGGAACCCATTTGATTTTTTCTAAGCTAGGTTTTGAGTTTTCTAGCCTAGATGGATTATGGGTAGGTTAGGTTTGAGTTTGATTTGTGTTGATTTCATTGGTTGTGATTGTTGACAGATTTGGAATGTTGTATTTATTTATAATTAGGATTCTTCCTTAATTAGGATTCTTCCTTTATTAGGATAGCTTTTCCTATATATTCATGTGTATATGCCTTGTAAATAATCATCAGAGAATGAAATAAAATTCTCCATGGTATCAGAGCAAGATGCCTATTCCAGAGATTGAGTTTTCTCTCTCTTGCATCTACATTTTTTCGTTTCTGTCCAACTAAGGGGTTGAGTTTTCTCCTCCTCTATTGACACCGCCCACACCAGAAGATCACCAGCCTCAAGTTCGGCCAGCCATCGGAGTTTTGCCGCCAACCGACGTCGTGCATGGTGTCACGCGCCTCTTAAAGATTCGGTGACACTGTTCACGCGCCAACACATGGGGCGTGTGTCACCATCTCCGGCCACCATCTGACTTGATTTTTTGCCTAGATCTGATCTCCGACCTTCCACGACTCCGATCAACCATTCTCCGGTCACTTCTGATGACATGTTTTTTTTGGGTTCCTCTGAACAGGTTCTGGATTTCTTATTGATCTCTGCCTATTCTTCAATCACTCTATCATCATGTCAGACGTTAAGAAAGGAACTGAAGTAGATAAACATCACTCCTTTAGTGACAGCCCCTATATTCAAATTAGCCCTATTAAACTGGATAGTTGTGGTACTTATTTGGCTTGGTCTAGATCATGTTTACTGTTCATTAAGGATAGAAGGCTGCAGGGATACATTAATGGAGATAAGAAGCCACCATCTGTTAATGATCCATATTTTAGTCAATGGGATTCTGATAATTCTTTGGTTATGTCTTGGCTTATTAATTCTATGGATCCTAAAATCTCTGGACAGTATTTACTACTTGATACTGCAGAGAAAATATGGAAAGCTGCAAAAAATACCTATTCTCAAGTGGGAAATGATGCTCGGATTTTTGAACTCCGTAATAAGATTCATGGCACAAAACAAGGTGAGCTTTCTGTTTCAGAATATTTCTCTGAGTTGAGTAGTTTATGGTAGGAGCTAGCTATTATCAGGATTTTCAGGCTAAATGTGCTGATGATGCAATACTGATACAAAATATGATTGAAAAAGAGAGGGCGTACGATTTTTTAGCTGGTTTGAATCCTGAATTTGATCAATTAAGAGTTCGAGTTGGCAAATCTCCTTTTCCCTCTCTTGAGGAGGCACATTCTTATATTCAACAGGAAGAGACTAGAAGAAGTGCCATGCTTTTCACTGCACTAGTTGAGAAATCAGGTTTAACTGCAAATATTACTCATGAGCAGACAAAGAGTATTGCTTCTGATAAAGATCAGTTACTGTGTGATTACTGTGGAAAGCCAAGATATTCAAAGGCAATCTGCTAGAAATAGCATGGGAGACTTGCTAGGGGTCATGGAAAACGAGTTAATTCAACAAAGGCTCAGGCAAATGTGGTAGAAACAGTAGAATCTTCCAAGGAGACAGTTTCAGTTGCAAGTCTCTCTTCTAATGAAATCCAACATTTCAGGCAACTTCTATCCCAGTTCAATTCCTCTTTAGGTGCTACATCCAATTTTATTAAATCAGGTAATCCGTGTGCTCATCTTAATTCATGGATTTTTTATTCTGGTGTGAATAGACATATGACAGGCACTTCTAAAGGCTTTCTTAACTACTCTCCTTGTCTAAAAAAGGATTATGTCAGGATAGCTGATAGGTCATTAGCTCCTACTTCTGGGACAAGTTCCATTATCTGTACCCCAAATCTTAAACTGTCTTCGGTTCTTCATGTTCCTCAATTTCCTGTCAATCTTTTATCTTTCAGTGCTATTACCAAAGTTCTAAACTGTAAGGTCAAAATTTTCCTAATTATTGTATTTTTCAGGACCTGCGAATCGGGAAGAGGATTGGAAGTGGTAGAGAGCATGATGGTTTATACATGATGGAAGATGGTTAAGGTGTAGCCTTTTTTGGAGATTGTAAGGATGTCAATTAAGAGATAATACAGTTGCATAGGCGGTTAAGGCATCCTTCCTTTTTTGTCTTAGAAAGATTATATCCCCAGTTGTTTTCTAGGACTTGATTTGATTCTTTATCTTGTGATGCTTGTGAGTATGCTAAACATACTTTGAACTCTTATCCTTTGAGTGATAATAAAACTACTGTTCCTTTTATACTTATTCATTCTGATGTTTGGAGACCTACTCAGACTGTCTCTCTGTCTGGAAATCGTTGGTTTGTTACTTTTTTTATTGTTGCACTAGGATGACTTGGGTGTATTTGATTAAAGCAAAAAGTGATGTTTTCTTATGCTTTCAATCGTTTCATAGAATGGTGCAAACTCAATTTGATGCTAAGGTAAAAGTCTTGAGAACTGATAATGGGACATAATATATGGATTATTCATTCTCATCAAAGTTGAAGAGTTCATTGAGAGATTTTTGAAATAGCAGGAGAAATGGTCTTTGTGCCCAGTAAGGAGCGAGAATAGAGAGAGAAATTTCTAGAGGATGTTGATTAAAACATGTTAAAAACAAGAAAAGGGCCTTGTCTTATAAAGAAAGTTGCATAAGACAAAAAGAGACGGGGTAGTAACGAGAAACAATAGGAAAAGACTAATGGTTTCCTTTTTTACTGCAATAGACTTGTCAGGGGGTCTCGAAAAAGCTAATGGAGATAGCAAATATGTGATTAAATAAAGTAATACCCTAAACAACGTCCTACACAACATTCTCGATTTATCTTGTTCAATAAATCTAAACTCCCAGTCCATATTTGTTAAAGATAGTCAAGTGAAAAAATCAGAAAAAAAAAACTAGAAAAAGAAGAACTTATCTAACCCTGGTTGCAACCTCAACAGAAATCTAAACCACGAGCTTCATACCATATAAAAGACATAGGAAAGACAAATTAATAACACTACAAACTATAAATAACAATATATTATCTAGCGAAATTGAAATATCAAAAGTAAGTACAAGGTAGCAGGAGTTACCACCCTTACCTCTACACACGATTGGGATCCACTGGTGAGTGTATTCCTACTTACTGGACCATAGTGAGCAGCTGGGGAATGGGTAAACATATACCTGGTCGATGATCATGGGAAACCTACTGGCAGTGAATGATCTTCAATCTTCAACCTCTAAATAACAATCACGAAATACCCTTTACAATTTAAGTCTTCAATCTTCAACCTCTAAAGTGTTTCAGCGTCTATTGTCATTAAGTTGGTAATTTTGAAAATCTCTAAAGTTCTTCACTATTATACAAAAACAGAAAAAAGAAAAGAAAAATAAAATCAAAAAAAGGAAAAACATCTTAGTAGCATTAATAAGTGAAAAGTAGTATTATATTTACATATGTGTTTCTCATAAATATGTTTTATTAACCCTTTGCTCACTTATTGCTTTATGAATGCTTGCGTTCAACCCTTTACCCCTTTTGACCCACCTTAACCCTTTTGACCCACCTTAACCCTTACCACATTACTACCTAAAGCAAGTCCTTTTGATCTATTTATGCATGTAATCATTGTAGAGGAGAATCGGTGTATTAGCAAGCCTATGCTAGTGTAATTTCCTATAGGGGCTTAGGCAAAACACTAGCCATCAAACACTTGAGAGAAATGAGTGAAACCATAAGGAAGATTCATTTTGTGTTTATACTTATCTTTGAGTGACGGTGCCATAAGTTGAGTTTGCTTATGTACACTAATGAAAAGTAGTCATGATATGTATAGTAGCTTGACATTTGAGTTAGCCAAACTTTGAGGGATTGCATGCTTTGATATTTGAGAAAATGAAGCATTGGAATTGATTGGTTGTGTTTAATTGTGTTTAAGGACAAGCAAAGATTTAAGTGTGGGGAAGTTGACAGTTATGCATTAGTATGTATGTTTTTTTAAAGTATTTGACATGTGTTTCTTGCATAATAGGTTGTTATTGTTGTGTTTTAGGACTTATTTTATGTGTTTTTGTTTAGTTTGATCTTCATGGTTGTTCTTTTATGTTTGATGTTGGTTTATTATAAGAATTGATCATTTTGGTGTAGGAATGGAGGCTGCCTACCTTTGTGATTGAGCTAAGGACCAAGAGAGGAAAAGAAAAGTGGAGGAGCTATAGAACAAAAGCCCATGATTGTGGATTCATTCTAATTCCCACGATCGTGGGAACTGGAGCCGGAAAAAACACACAGGTTTCACTTATTTTTAGGGTTTTATGACTTAATATGAGGGCACAAATCCCTAAGGTCGGGAGGGTGATGGGAGAACCTACCTCCAAGAGCTAAAAATAGATTTAGAGCTTAGAGAGAGGTAGAGAATCAAGATTTCCATTCCCAATTGGGCAAAGAGCATACCAACTCTAGATTATCCATATTTTCCATATTTGAGTACAGAAGGGAGGAGCTTGCTTCATCTAGTTTTTATTCCTTTTTCTTTTCTAGCATCTTTATGATAGATTTTTTGGTTGTTAGGGATGTTAATGACATTGTGGGTGACTGAGTTATTTGTATAGATTACTTTTGAACTACTTGTCGAACTCCTACTTTGTTGATTTGAATGAATGATGATTTTGATGAATTTTGAGCTTATACCTTGCGTTATATTGAAAAATTGAGTTGGGAAAATTGTGCAGGGTTATATAATGAGAATTGACACTCTATAAACCTACATTCATCAAGTTAATTGATTAGTTAAAGAGAGATCTTGGCTAATTAGTTGATTAACCATAGGATAACTTCATAACTAGTTGAATTGCTCGATTGATTTGTAGATTGAGAGATTGATTAATCATTTCCATTTAATTTAGCTAGGGACAATTAATTACACCTTGAGAGGTGGGGCATAATTCAATTAACAAGGTAGGAGGGAGATAAGATAGGGAAAAAGTGATCTCTAATTGTTAAATCTAGTACTCCAAGTTTCTACACTTTTGCTTTATCATTTGCTCATTGTTAGTTGTTTGATTTAGTTTAATTTTTAAGTTTATATTCATTAAAATTGGTTCTCAAACAAAGCAGCCTGAATTAAGTAGCATCTAAACACAATCTCTGAGGGATCGATATTTGTTCTTTACTATAAGTTACACCTTGTATACTTGTGGTTTTGATCGTAAAATTAGTGAATTAGTTTTGCAGTCAATAACTAAATTGATAAACTGTGCTTAACAAGTCGGATTAGGTTTAATTGTACATTAAGACGTGGTGGTAGTCTAACTAGATATACCTTTTTACCTTTATAGAAGGCATCGATACTTGAGGTTAATTGTTATTTGAACCAAGATAATTATTATTATTTGATAATTGGAATTTCATATAAGTGATTGTCAATGCCTTAACATTTGCTTCATTGAATTTTCTTCACTAGTTATTTGCATTGTTTTTGTGAAGTTAGTGATTCCATTATCTTTAGTAATTATTTGCTTTACTTAGATGTCGTTTGGTTATATTTTTATTTTGTTTGTTGTAGTTTTCAATTTTTAGTTTTCATTTTCAATTTTAGATTTTTCCAAATAAAAATAAAACCTATTTGGTTATTAATGTTAATATAGTTATATTTTTATCACTGATAATAATTACATATTAGATAAACTTAATGATAAATTATTTTAAAATAAATACATTTATTTAATCTCTTATATAATATTTATTAACAAATTATTAATAAAATTATGTTATTTTAATACAAATAAATAATTTAAAATTTTTATTTTATTTATAAATTAATACTTATTTAAAATATCTTTTAATTATTAAATCAAAGATTATTTGAATATTTATATATTTTAAATTTAATTATATTCATTAATATTTATTTAAATTTAATTACATATAATTTAATTATAAAATAAAATAAAATAAATCATAATTTTATCGATAATTAAATTTATTTATTAAATATATAACCTTGAATTAAATTATTCATAATTTTATTAATAATTAAATAATATATATTTAAATGATAGTAAATTAGATTATGATAAAAACATAAATTGAAACAAAACCACTTTTATGGTTTTCATAAATTTTGAAAACTGAAAAAACCAAAATCAAAAATGTAAACTAAAAACTCAAACAAACATATTTTTTACTAAATTTGAAAACAAAACAAAATACCAAAAATAAAATGGAAACAAAAACTCGTTAGTTTATTTATTTAAGTAAAATTAATAGATATAATAATATAATTCTGTTGAATTTGTACTCTAGATTTAATTGTTTGCTAAAATTGACTTTGAAAGCTTACATTTTAGTAGACTAAGTTTTGGTGTCATTATCAAGGAACTATTCAATTACTGCTTTTTTAATCTTAGTTTAGTTTAGTTTTATCATAATTAGTTTTATTTTTCTTTCTTTCATTTGTTTCAGGTAGTTCATGTGAGATAGGAGATCCAGGTGTGAAAACTTGGATATCTTTCTTCAATTTGATCTTGTAATTGAACAACAATAGTTGTACATTAGGGTGTGATTTTCTAAGTATTTGGCATGTGTTTCTTGCATAATAGGTTAGTATTATTGTGTTTAGGACTTGTTTTTATGTGTTTTTATTTAGTTTGATCTTCATGGTTGTTCTTTTGTGTTTGATGTTAGTTTAGGGTATGAATTGACCATTTTCGTGTAGGAATTGAGGGTGGACA
The DNA here is from genome assembly GCA_029891385.1 of Erythroxylum novogranatense. NCBI lineage: Eukaryota > Viridiplantae > Streptophyta > Magnoliopsida > Malpighiales > Erythroxylaceae > Erythroxylum > Erythroxylum novogranatense. The sequence continues at coordinate 42,271,645 of CM057226.1, read as the reverse complement.
CCTTTGTGATTGAGCTAGGGATTAAGAGAAGACAAGAGAAGTAGAGCTGCTGATAAACAAGAATCTACGACTGTGGGAAAGGGCATGTTACCCATGACTGTAGGAAAGGAAATCTATAGAGAAAGTTTTCGTCACATTAACGTATGATCGTGGGAAGCACAAAGATAATTCCCACGATCACAGGCTTAGCCCGAGAAGTCACACAGGTTTCACTTATTTTTTTAGGGTTTTATGATATATAATGTCAAAAATCCCTAGGGCTAAAAAGTTTAATGGAAACTACCCCTCGGAAGCTAAAAGGCACATTGAGAGCCTAGAGATAGGTGGAGAATCAAAGTATTCATTCCCAATTGAGCAAAGAGCATCCTGTCATTCAAATTTTCCAAATTCGGGAAAAGAAGAGGAGGAGCTTGCCTCGTCTAATTCTTATTTAGATTTTTTCCCTTATAACATGTGGATAACTTGGTTATTGGGGATGTTAATGGCATTATGATTGGTTAAAATATTTTTTAGGGTTTGTTGTTTGAACTATTTTTGAACCTTCGGTTATTGATTCAATAATACAAATGTTTTTGTTATTTATTAAGCTCAAAACCTCGCAACAAATCGAGAGAGTGAGCTTGGTGATCTATGCTAAATGTACAACGAGAATTGATATTTAATAGACCTATAAATAATAAGTTATCAATTTATTAGGAAGATATTTTAATATATTGATACACTACCTATAAGATAGCTTCATATCTAGTTGAATGTTTAGGAAATACTTTGCATATCGAGAGATCCCAAAGTTCATCCTAATTTATTTAACTAGTGACATTTAGTTGCACCTTGAGAGAGGGTAGCTAAAATTTTAGGAAATCTTGGGCCAAACATAAATTGAATGAATAAACTAGAGGGGAGCAAATAGGGATAATGATAAGTCCTAATTCTTAATCTTGATTTTCTCCAAGTTTTAGTTTACGATTTTGGTTTAGGTTGCGTTGTTTCCTTTTAACTTTAGTTTGTTTTTTTACTTATCTATTTAAATTTGATTGAATCAGTTTCTTAAACAATTAATAGCCTGAATTAAGTGGTGCCTAAGCACAATCCTTGTTAGATCAATATCTGACTTTTACTACAAGTTATGACCTATATATATGCAGTTTTGAGCGTTAAACTAGTAGTTTGGTTTGCAATTAACAAGTTTTTAGTGCCATTGCTGGGGATTGTTTGTTTAGCATCTTGTTTTGTTTGGGTTACTTTGATTGAAGAGTTTTTTTTAATACTTTTCCTTGTGTCTTTGTAGGTGTATGAACATAAGGAACACGTGAAAGACTGCTAAATTTCATGATGAAGAGTTATTAGATATCACAAGGAATGAACAAGAGTTGAGAAGAGTGATGCGCCAAGACATTACACAAAGAAAAATGGCAGAGGAAGGAGAAAAAAGAGGGATTGAAAGGACATTGATGGACGTTATAAGGCCAGGATTAAGTCCTTAAGGAGTTGTAAGGCCAACTATTCAAGCTAACAATTTTGAGATCAAGCCAGCACTCCTCAACATTCCTCAGAGTAGTGTGTAGTTTTATGGGTTGTCTATTGAAGATTCCAATGCCCATATCTCTAACTTTTTGAAGATATGCAAGGTTTAATGGGATGTTTGACGATGTTGTGAGGTTGCGATTATTTTCTTTCACTTTGAGATATCGGGCAAAAGCATGGTACAACTCACTCAGTTTAGGAAAGATTACTACTTAGGAATAGCTAGCCCAGGCATTCCTTGTTAGGTACTTGCCATTGTTCAAAACAGCAAAGAAAATAAAGTAAATCACAAAATTTCAACAAAATGATGAGGAGTCTTTACATGAAGCTTGGGATGGGTTTAAAGAACTACAGAAAAGCTGCCCCCACTATAACCTTTCAAGGGAGTTCCTCATGCAAACATTCTACAATGGTGTAAATCAGAGCACAAGAGGAACCATAGATGCAGCTGCTGAAGGTTCGTTGATGAGGAAAACTATCGATGTAGATCATGATCTTTGGAAGAGTTAGTAAGCAACAATTTTATGTGATCAAATGAGAGGAGTAGACAGGGGCAAAAGGAGGAAAAAAGATATGATTCCAGTTGACTCTATTACAGCTTTACCGGCACAGATCACAACCCTCACTAAGCAATTTATGCAATCACAGTATGAGTTATGTGGGCAGGATAATCATTGCATAGCATAATGTTTCTTGTTGGGAGCTAGTAGCCTTTGACCGAATGTAAATTACTTAGGCCAACCACAATGAGGTAACAATTAGTACTATAATGCTTATAATTTGGGGTGGAAAACTACCCAAATTTTCTTAGAGTGCTAACAATTCAGGTGGCCAACTAGGACCGAAAGGACCTCTTAGATTTTAGTAAGACTGACTTGGATCTTTGGAGAACAAATTGGACAAGTTGATGGATGTTTTGGGGTCCAGACTGGAAAATCAAGAAGAGAACCATAAGAGGATGTTTTCGAGCTAGGAGGAAAGTCAAAAGAGGATTAAGGCAAAGTTTGATCAGATCGTGAAGAACCATGCCTCATCCATCCACAACTTGGAGGTATAGGTAGGTCAACTTGCTAACACTTTATCCTCTAGAAGTGTAGGTGCCCTACTAAGCAATACTGAGGCCAACCCATGGGAACAACTCAAGGCTATCACACTTTGAAGTGGTAAGAAGATGGAGGAGCCAATTGTGCAAAAGGATGGCCAAGAAAAAGGAAAAGGCAAGGAGATTCAAGAAGATAAAGAAGAAGAAAGGCCTTATATGCCACCATAACCCTACAAGCCTAAACTTCTGTATCCACAAAGACAACATCAAGTGGATACTCAATTTTTTAAATTTCTGGAGAAACTGAAGAAGCTTCATATCAACGTGTCATTGGTGGAAACTTTGGAATGCATGCCCAAGTATGCGAAGTTTCTTAAGGACATATTGACATACAAACACACTTAGGAGGACAATCAGACGGTCACTTTGACAGAGAATTGTTGTTTAATTATTTCAAACATGATGCCTTCAAAACTACAAGATTTAGGGAGTTTTACGATTCCATATGTTGTTGGTGACTTTGAATTTTCTAAATACTTATGTGATTTAGGTGTAAGCATTAACTTAATGCCTTTGTCTATTTTCAGAAAATTGGGACTATAAGAGATCAAGCCAACATCCATGCTAATTCAACTTGTGGATCAATCTATCAAGAGGCCACATGGAGTTGTAGAAGATGTGTTGGTAATAATGGATAAATTTATTGTTCCTGTTGATTTTGTTGTGTGGATCAATCTATCAAGAGGCCACATGGAGTTGTAGAAGATGTGTTGGTAATAATGGATAAATTTATTGTTCCTGTTGATTTTGTTGTGTTGGATTTTGAAGCTGATAAAAATTGTCTATTGATTTTAGGTAGGCCCTTTATGAATACTGGTAGGGTATTAGTTGATGTGTGTAAGGGAAAACTTGTTTTGAGAATTAGTGATGAGCATCTTAAATTTAACATGTTTAGATCTTTGAAAAACCAATGGATGGTAAAGTATGTATGAAGATTGATGTTGTGGATGAATGTCTAGAGGGGGTTAAAGAGGAAGTTAATGAAGTTGCTGAAGTGCACAGGGATGAGAGTGTGAGAGAAGAGAAATTATGTGAGGAAGTCTAGTTAGAGAAGTTCGAGAGAACATATACACCTACACCACCTTCTCTTGTTAAGCTCCTAACTTTAGAGCCTAAACCCTTACCTTCTCATTTGAGATACACCTTTTTAGTTAAGAACTATACCCTACCCATCATTATCTTGAACCAATTGGATTGTGAGCAAAAAGAGAAAGTGTTGGAGACCATTAGGAAAAGGATGAGAGCTATAGGGTGGAAAATTTCTAATATTAGGGAGATTAGCCCCAATGTGGTGATGCATAGGACTAACTTAGATGAAGGATGTAAAACTGTGAGGGAGTGACAGAGAAGGTTAAATCTATGCAAGAGGTTGTGAAGAAGCAGGTGGTGAAGCTGTTAGATGCAAGGATTATTTATCTCATTTCAAATAGTAACTAGGTGAGTCCGGTACAGTGTGTGCCTAAGAAGGGAGGCATGACAATGATGGAAAATGAAAAAGGTGAAAAGATTTCTACTAGGACCGTCACAGGTTGGAGAGTATGTATTGGTTACTGGAAGCTCAATTTGGCCACCAAGAAAGATCACTTCCCTTTACCCTTTACGGACCAAATGATTGAGAGGGTGGTTAGCCATACATTTTACTATTTTCGATGGATACTCAAGGTACAATAAGTCGGTTATATACTCACATGATCAGGAGAAGATCACTTTTACTTGTCCTTATTGGGCTTTTGTTTATCGGAAGATTCTTTTTAGTTTATGCAATGCAACTGCCACATTCTAAAGTGCATGCTGGCCATATTCGCTAACATGAATGAGAACTTCATAAAAGCATTTATGGATAACTTCTTTGTCTTGGGAGATTCTTTTGATCATTGTTTGTTTAATTTAAACATAGTGTTTCAAAGATGTAAAAAGTCTCATTTAGTTTTGAACTACTGTTGATGATACCTAGAGGAGTTGCGGACAAACTATCACTAAACATCAACGCAACATGGAATCTGGAATGAGAGAGTTCTTAAAGACAAAACCGAATAGCAGAGATTTTCTATGTATTATTATAAAGTAGATAGGAAGTTGTTGTTTTTAATGTCCTTTGTTAATCATTGACGTCTTAGAGGGTTGAAATTTGTTGTATTCAACATATGTTATAATTTTTCAAAAAACAATTTTTTTATCTTGGGGAGTAAAATTTAAGTAAGAATTTCACTTTTATCAAAATCTCCTGTTTAATTTTGATGGATACAAAGAACGTGAAAATTAGATGTTTTAGACTAAAATAGAAATAAAAAAAAGAAGTATCCCATTTAAGTAAGAAAAATGCCACCGAGTCAAGAGGTATGTTGCTGTTTGAGAGGGTTGAAATTTGTTGTATTCAATATATGTTATAATTTTTCAAAAACAAATTTTTATCTTGGGGAAAAAATTTAGTAAGAAATTCACTTTTATCAAAACCTCTTGTTTAATTTTGATAGATACATGAACGTGAAAATTAGATGTTTTAGACTAAAATCAAATAAAAAGAAGTATCCTTTAAGTAAGACAAATGCCACCGGAGGTATGTTTTTTTCTTTCTTCCTTCCTTTTTAGTTTAATCCCTTTCTATTTGTTTGCTTTTAGTAGCACCTGTTATGGTTCTTGTCCAGTGTCAAAAGTTTTAATAAGCGCCTGATTTTATTTCTGTTTTGGTCAAGTTTGAAGGTAACATGAAAGGGTATATAATGGGCAGGGGGACCCTAAAACACGATGGGCTACAAAAGACGCCCCATTTGGCAACCTTCCAAAAAGAGTGGGTTTTAGCCTCTCATGGGAAACAAAGTAGCTTGGGAAAATAGAGGCTAAAATCCACATTGTTGCCATTCAAAATCATCACTCCAATTCTCTGCCATTTCATAGTTAGTTGGTAAAACATCTTTCCTTTTGAAAGCCACTTCCCAAGTCAGCATTTTGTTTCAAGAGTTAGGAATATAATAAATTTGAAGTTATCACAAATGTAGGCATTACAAAATGGCATAACCGATTAGAGAAAGGGATAATAACAATTCAATGATAAAATTAGCGCAAGGACAGGTGTCAGCCAATACTAGATACAGATTGTCAGGGAATCCTAATCATAATTAAGATCACGTTTCTAAAGCAAGACAAAATAAACAGATAAAGGTGGAAACTGGCTATCACGTTGGCAACTCAGTTGGGCACATAAAACCCTTGATTAAGATCAAAAATCAATCAGGAAAAGAGGCATACTTACTGAGGTATTAAACTTAAGCAGCCAACTTTAGATTAGGAATTTGAAGCAACATTCTGATCTAATTAGTTGCATTGTCATGCCATTATTTCTCACCGAAAGCTCATACCCAAGGAAAATAAAATTGAAACATAAATTAGTCCTAAGAATATCTCCGCCTAATGATATTCAACAGAACATTCTTAGTACAGCCAGAGAAACATTACGCTCTCTTATAGTGACCAGTCTTAAAATGCCACGATAGAGGCAAAAGTGTGGTATGCCATCTCTTTACAGCATCTCTAGACATTTTAGTTATGCAAAAATGATAATGCATAAAACACACACGTGCAAGTTCCAAGGGAAAATGAACTTCACATCATGCTAGTAGGAGAAGCCATCTATTATTTAGAAGCCCTTGCATCACAGTCAGCTGCATACGGCATGGAAAATTATTAGGCAATACTTCAGGGGCCAAAACTTTAAGGTGAAAGTTAAAGGTCCAAAGAAGCTTCCTTGGCATAGTCAAAGAGATAAATTCATACAGAATTAAATGACTACAGAATAAACAGATATCCTTTTCTAGCACCTCGTGCATTTTCAACTTTCTGCCCAAAATAACAAAATGGAAAAAGAGTTTGGAACAATACCATTTTTCAACTCAATGGATATGAAGGCTTTAAATGTCGTGCGAATACATATATTATAAGAGGCCCATCAGGTTAACAAAGCAAAATCAATAAGAACACCCTTCTCTTCAACCAATACTTTGCTATCATGTGTAGTATAAAATCAATTTCCAGCATTTGTCATATTCCCATGGTAAATCTCATCCAGTTATAAATAGATTAAACTATTAAAATCCATCTTACACGCCTCTTCCCAAACAAGTGTATAGCCAAACTTAGAAGCTTAACACATTCTAAGCACCAAAAAAATATACACAAGTGGATAAGAAATGAAAGTAATTGCCAAAAGAAGCAAACTTGTCCATTTTAATGCACCAATTAATCTAAATTCTTGCTATGCAATCATCCTTTTATTTCAACAATTTCCTTTTACTCTTCGAAAAAGTTGACCTCTCTGATGTGCTATTTTGGATATTTTTCCCAATATGTGATTTTATGCTGACATAACTTTGTGAAGGAGCTTTATCCTTTGACTTAGCATATAGTTCCTCAACTGACCTTCTACCACCATTCCTTCCAGAAGTTACCCTTCCATTTAAACTCTTGTTCCTATCTACTCTACCCCTGCTCCTAGGGACCTTATAATAACCCCGTTTCTTATTCTTATTTTCCTCATCCTCTTCATCATAACAATAGCCATGACGACTAGCATCCTTAAAATCAGAGATTATGCCATTCACTTCCCCACTATCGTCACCATTCTTTTTTTCTGCTTGCTCCATAGATTCAGCAGCTTTCTGCTTTGCTTGCTGTTTGCTTCCACCAGGAACATTAATTACTTTGCGATCTTCAATTACCATGTGCATAAGATGAAGATATTGATTCCTAATATTCATCACTGGATTATTATTAATTAACAAACCTCTCTTATAGGCCTCCTTCAAAACCACAGTATAAGTACCTATCTTATTTGACAGGTAAAATATCCCAGGATAATGAAGTAATGCTCTCCTAAACCTTGCTCGAATACCCAACCACTCTCCCATACGCAACAAAGTGTCCTTCTCCACCATCCTTGAAACAAAGAGATTAAGAATCTCATGCAAAACCCCCACAGTCCATTTCTCCGACTCATCAGTACTTGGTCCAAGATGCGTTGCATTCTCATAAGGAGAAATATAAGGCAACTTTTGCCAATCATCATACCACTTCTTCAGTTTCTTGTCCATCTCAAAGCCCTTTGAGAACTGCATAGGGAATGAGATTGGCATCCCTTTCTCATTAACCATCCCTGCACCTTTCATTTTCTGTTCCACAACTGAAATTGCTGATTCAATGCTCCAACAAACCAACTCTAGTTCCAACTCATTACGCGACTTAGACATATTCTTCTCACCAATAAGTCGAAAACAGTCGGGGAAATCATAAAGTATGCTATTCATAAAATCCTGATGCAAGCCCAAATCCCATTTAATGCTATCAAGAAACTTCAAAGGTACCTTATTAATTCTCGCAATCATTAGCAGCTTCAAAAGCCTATCAGCAACATCCTGCCTATAGTTTTCACTCTGATAAACTAATTTCTCTTCAGCATCCAGATCAAGTACCTGTGGGGTGAGCTTGATGTGGGGTTGAATCCCAGTTCCTCCAGGGAGATATTCCTCGAATATTGCAGGGTATTTTCGGATGAAATCGATAGGACGAGTGGGGATTTCGAGATTTTGTTTCTGATTGTGGATAATGGGAAGAGGAAGAGACTTTGCTGGGTCTGATATGATGAGGTTCTTTATATTCAAAACGGGTCTCAGATGCTTTTCTCGCTCCACAGCATGATCAAGTCCCCTGTCCCGGAGACGTTTGAGGGCAGCAAAGTCGACGAAGCTGCGGTGCTGGCAGCTGCAATGGCGAATTACGGAAAGAGAATTGGGAAAGAATCGCATTGCTGACTTGGAGGCGAGAGTCCAAGGAGGGTTTTGTGGCCGTCATATGCCCTTCCGCTGGCTGTAACGGCAATTAAGAACATTATTATTATATTAAAGAAAGGTCAATTTTTATTCTGCTATAAAATCAGAATTACAATTTCAGAATATTTGGGAGAAAATACTTATTTTTATAAGTTCATTATCTTATCTCTCTTACATCAAACATTCTATTTATAAGACATTTCAAACACCTAATATACACGCGATCACTCATTTATATGCTGTTATCGCTACAGTAAACTAAACCAATAACCACCTACTTCATTCTCATAGTAAAACCAAACCAATCCATATATGACATTAACTATTAAATGGTGCATCTACAATTAGTGCAGACACCATATTATTTCTATCTTTATAACACTCCCTTGGTGCCATATAATCGTCTCTTCTCCTACTTTAAACGATTTGGTGTTGCATTGTTAAAAACCTTATCGTGAAAAACCCAAAGGATAAAACCATGATAAGTGAAAAGAGAAGAATCGCGTAAGCTCCCCTTATCAACACAATGAGTTCTTCCTCATAAATTTCTTAGATGTCGATTCCAATCTCGCGACACGCTTCCCGAAAGGTATAGTAAGAAATGCCTTTGTGAAAAGATCCGCAGATTGTTGCTTGATCAATATACTAGATGTTGATTTCTTTTCTTGTCGAGATCTTGGGTGAATTGGAAAAATTTCGGAGAGATATGTTTGGTTCTATCACTTTGATATAACCTCCTTTATTCGAGCGATACATGCCGCATTGTCTTCAAATATGATTGTTGGTTCTTTGTTGGTCGATAAGCCACAAGTTGTTAAAATGTGGTGCGTCATCGACCTTAACCATACACATTCTCATTGCTTCACGTGAAGTCAAATGATTTCAAGATGATTTGAAGAAGTAGCAACAAGTATTTGTTTACGTGAACGCCATGAAATTGCAAAGCTCCATACGTAAATACATAATCGATCGATCCGCTTTACGCGGATCCGATAAGTAACTCAGATCCAGATAACCAACCAAAACTTGTTTTGCATTTTTAGTGTAAAATAATCACAAATCAATTGTACTCAAGATAACTAATAGATGTTTAATTCCATTCCAAAGGTTTTTAGTAAAAGATGAACTAAATCTCGCTAGTAGATTAACAACAAAAGCTATATCAGTCTAAGATAATTAGCAAGATACATGAGAGCTCCTATCGCACTCAGATATGACGCTTCGTAATCAAGAACTTTTTCGCTTTTACGTGCGAGTATTAAATGGATCCTTCTCAACATCGAAGCGATCTACCAACTATCGTGTATTTAACTGAGTTGCTTTATCCATATTAAAATGCCTCAATACCTTTTCTCAGATATGCCGATTGATGCACAAATATTCCGCTTGGTCTATGTTCAATTTGCGCATCAAGACAATATTTAGTTTTTCCAAGATCTTTCATTTCAAATTCTTCTTTAAGTACACCACTGCTTCTTGGATTTCTTTAAGCAGCACTAATGATATTCAAATCACAACATGACATCGATAATCACATATCCGATGTTGTTTTCTTTATAAAACGCAAGGGCAAATAAGACTATTTACATATCCTTTCTTTAATAGATACTCGCTTAGACGATTGTACCACACGTGTCCAGATTGCTTTAGTCCATATAAGGATCTTTGCAATTTGATCGAATACTTTTCCTTTGGTCAGGATTTTAATGCCGCAGCATTTTGAATCCTTCGGGATTTTCATGTAAATATCACTATCGTCGATCCGCATGTAAGCTATAACAACATCCATAAGACGATTTCCAGCTTCAAGAACTGTTGTCGATTAAATATCTAAACGTAATTGTATCCATAACAGAGAGTATGTTTGTTCATAGTCAATTCGGGTCTTTGAGAAAACCTCAGGCAACAAGTCAAGCTTTCAGATCTCACAATCTCATTTTTCTCATTTCGCTTTCGAACAAAACCCATTTGTAACCTATGTGCTTTACACTTTGGGGTGTAAGGACAATAGTCCAAACACTTTACGCTTGTTAAGAGAATTTAATTCACCTTCAATAACATCTTTCCATTGAACCCAATCATGTTTATTTTGACATTCAATGATAGATCTTGGTTCGTGATCTTCATTTTCATCGATGATATCACATGCTATAAAGATAAGAAAATATTTTATCAATCTCTTTCATATCATTTCGGTTCCATAATTCTTTTCAGTGAATATAATTAATTGAGATTTTCGATTAATCTCGGTTTGTGTCTCTTCCGGGACACTATCCTCATCTTGTTTCGACGAACACTTTTATCTATATCAGGGTCATTAATCACATTTACTCCTTTTCTTTTCGAGGATTTTATCTTTGAACCGATTGGTCTACCACGCCTACGCAGGTCAGATTCATGAGTGATCATTTTCTCGATTGTCCTTTTGGGATTTCAATCCGAAAGCAGAGCATTTACAATGGTATAAATGATTTAGTCACTTTTTGTATCTGTGAAAGATCCGTAATTGATTTGCAATTCTTTGCAAATGCACAATTCTTTGCACTTCGCTTCGCATTGTTTCAAGCGTTGATCAAGATATAATAATGATGGTTCGCACTATGTAATTTCTTTCATCACCGCTTATTATCTCCCTAATGTTGGGAAAGTATTTTCATCAAAATGACAATCAACAAAACGTCTTGTAAACATATCACCGGCTTGAGGTTCAAGATATCTAATATTAGATGTACTTTCATAGCCATATATATCCCCAATCTTCTTTGAGGTCCCATTTTACTACGCTGTGGTGGTGCAATGGGCACATATATCGCACAACCAAAATTCTCAAATGGGAGATATTTGGTTCTTGACCAAATGCAAGTCAGAAGTGGGAGTATGTATGATATGCACTTGGTCGGATGCGAATTAATGCCTCAAAGATGTAAAATTGCATGACCCCATACGGAAATTGGAAGCTTTGTTCTCATCATCAATGATCTAGCAATAAGTCAAGGTGTTTAATTAAAGATTCAGCTAAACCATTTTGAGTATGCACATGAGCAACAGGATGCTCGACCATAATCCCAGCTTGACATACAATAGTCATTGAAAGTTTGGGATGTGAATTCACCAAAGATTATCGAGTCCGACTTTCTTTATCAGATAGTCGAAATTGTGCTCGTAATTTAATAATTTGTGCAAGAAATCTTGGAAATGCCATATTACGAGTCGATAGTAGACAAACGTGAGACCATCTGCTGGAGGCATCTATCAATACCATAAAATATCGAAATGGTCCACATGGTAGATGAATGGGTCCACATATATCACCTTGAATACGCAAGAAAAGCAGTGATTCAAATTTTATTTTAGCCGGTGATGGCCTTATGATCGCTTTTCCAAGAGAACAAGATGTACATGGACTCTTATTTATTCGAGTAATCATTTTGTTACTCAATGGATGTCCATGTATTCTCAATTATTTTTGATCATTGTTGATCCCGGATGACCTGCACGATCACGCCAAATAGAGATTATCAAGGATCAATGTGTTTTGCTTTAACCACCATATTAGATTCAATCACATTTATATATGTATAATGTAATCCAAGAGGGAGCATTGGTAGTTTTTCCAATATGTTTATCTTCCCGATTGATAGGTCAGAAGATACATATATTTCATATTTCCCTCGCCAGCATCGAGTATCATATTTATGAGAATATATATCATTAAAACTCAACAAATTTCTTTTTGACTTTCGCGCAAATAAGGCATCATGTATCGAGAACTTTGTGCCATTTGGTAATGTGAAATTTGCTCTTGCTAATTCCTTCAATCAAGTCTCAAGGACCTGATATTGTATTCACAATTATTTTGTTGGTTTTAATTATGAAAAGAACCTCTTATCTTTCGTGATAGTGTGCGTTGTGCCACTATCCGGTATGCATAAATTATCATTATTTTCGCCTCTTACGTAATCCATCCATATCAAAACTTCGCATAAAAATAAATAATCTAATGAGAAAATTAAGCAAGAATAAAGAGAAAGAGATGTTATGTTAACTTTAAAAAATATTACAATATCGTAATTGAAACTAGTAACATAACAAGCAATTGAAACTGAGTGACATAATAAGCATAATAATACTTAACACAAACATAAGTACATTATTTTAATTTTCATTGCTACATCGCCACCAACAATGCCTCGATCCACAAATCATCAAGAAAACCAAGCATTCAGATATGTAGAGTCATCTCAAGGATTATGATTCTCAATGAAATCAAAATCAAAAGTACCAAGGTCATTGAATCACCTAAAGGGTGTTGTTCAAGAAAATTCACTTCCTTTTCTTTCCTTTTAAGGATGCTTTGTATAATCGATATAGATGTTCGTGAACTCGACAAACTTTAGCCCAATGTCCTTTTGTACTACATCTAAGGCAAGAATCTCCTCAAGTCCTATAAGAACTTCCATGAACATCATTAATATGGTGCTTGTTATCAGTAGTGGCTAGTATTTCTTTCAAGAGAGTTATATGGATAACTTCCTCGCCACGCCCACGACTGACGACCACGGCCACGACCGCTACCACGACTAGCCCATGATGATTTTTTCTTTAATTTTCATTTCAATTGCAATATTTGCTTTTGAAATGCCGCCGCCAAGAGGGCGGATTGATGATTTTCATCAAAAGTTCATTATTCTTCTGCCACAAGAAGGCATGAAATCAGTCGAGTATTTTTAAATCCACAAGACTCGATATTGTTGTTGCAAGGTTACATTCGATGCGTGGAAGGTGGAGTATGTTTTTCTAACATATCTTCCTCAAGATTGTTTGCCCACAAAATTTTAGTTGTGAGACAATTCTAAACATAATGAAGTTATACTCATTGACCTTTTAAAATCTTGAAGCGTAAAGCGCTCCATTCATCACGGTAGCCGTAAGTAAAACTTCCTTTTGATGGTCATATCTTTCTTGTAAATTTTTCCACAAATGACTTGGATCTTTAATCGTGAGGTATTCTCTTTTAATCCTCATCAAGATGACGACGAACGAAGATCATCGCTTGGCTTTATTTTGTTTTGATGTCAGATTATTTTCTTTAATGGTATCTAAAAGATCCATTGATTCAAGATGCATTTCAACATCAATCATCCACGGATATAATTATGGCCCGCAACATCAAGAGCAAATAACTCAATTTTGGCAAGATTGACATGTTGGCAACTATTTAGAGAGAAATAATTAATACATGTATTCAAATCGATATTACATTAAATAAATTACATGTCATGCTCAAATGCTATACCAAGAAGCAACATAGGATCATAATAAATGCTATTACTAAGAGAAAAACGTACATCTGAATCATTTAGCTCTATACTAAGAATGAAACAAAGATACATAATGATAATAATTATACAAAAAATGATATAGCGGATAACATTTGAAAATTTTGTAAGAATTTTGAGGTAAGAAATAGTGTGTAGGATGAAGTAAATTATGTAGAGTGGTATCTATTTATAGAAATAATTTTTTACCGTTAACTAGCCGTTATAATTTTACCGTTATATATATATATATATTTTACCGTTATATATATAGTCGTTATAATTTTTTTTAAACATCGATGATGTATACTATACAATAAATTACGTATTTAGAGGTGGTAATAACTTTTCATTATTAAAAGAAGGTAAAATAGTGAGTCGTCTATAATTTGTTTTAATCATATCATAAGTAGAATTAATGTAGATAAAAGGAAGAACTTTATTTTAACAACATCGTAAGTAGGATAAATAAACGGAAGAACTTACGTTTGTTTGATGTACGTAAACCGAAGAACGTTTGTACGATGTAGGTAGACGGAAGAACCTTACGATTGCTTGATGTTGATAAGCCGAATTTTAGAAATGAGAGATTCGTGCTGATAACGTGTTATAAAACCAGAATTACAATTTCAGAGTATTTGGGAGAGAAGACTTATTCTTATAAGTTCATTACCTTATCTCTCTTACATCAAACATTCTATTTATAGTACATTTCAAACACCTAATACACATGTGATCACCTACTCCATATGTGTTATTGTGTTAGGTAAAACCAAACCAATAACCACCTACTTCATTCTTGTGTTAGGTAAAACCAAACCAATAACTACCTACTTCATTCTTGTGTTAGGTAAAACCAAACTAATCCATATGTACACTAACTATTAAATGGTGCATCTACAATTAGTGGTACACCATATTATTTCTATCTTTATAACATATCCTAAATTTTATGATGAAATTTGACCTTAAATTTTAGAGAGTGAAAAAACTGACTGTCAATTTTTTGTCAAGTGTTTAATATTATTTTATTTTATTTTTAGCCCTACATTATCATATCATATCTAACGTAACAATATGAGGCTACTTTCTTTAAAAAGAAAAAAAGTATTATTAATTTTAAACCTACGAGGCATATCATATTTAATTAATCCTATTTTTTTAAAACTTAAACTAACATATTCACTTAACAAATCAGAAAATAATTGATCAAAACTTAACAAAAAAGATCCCTTGTCATCGTAGACAAAAACGATTCTTCACTGTTTTATGCATATGGAATCCCCAAAGTTGTTACAGGGTGGTTAGAATCCTTAAAGTTGTTGACGATGTTATATAGGTATTCTTGAAACTCAAACTTTTACCTGAAGTTTTTTACTCGCACCCTTTGCACAACAATTTCACTTAGATCCGTTAAAGCAAGACTTAGCCTTTCCTATCCCTCGAAATGTTTTCCTCGCATATACTCGAAGAAATAATACTTATAAGAACAATAAGAACAAAGGCAACAAGGACACACAAAGATACGGTATAAAACTAATTTTATATACTTTCCCTCAAAAGAATACAAAAAATGCTCTCTCTGAGAGAATGAGAAGAGCAAAGCTAGAATGAGCTATATATATAGGCTTCGTAACTTGGAGTCTAAGTTATATTCAGATTCCCACTAAATCTGAACTACCTAAGATCGTGCTAAGATCACGTCTATCTTTATCAGATTACATCACATGAACCAATTAGACGATACTCCCATTTAAATAGGACTCTACTGAGAAGATAAGATAACAACATGATAGAGTTTACATTCAACTAGGAAACTAGCATATTTATCTTTAAAGAACTCTACTATTTTCAGATATTCAGTTCCATTGCAACTCTACCTCTCAGTCATCACCACATCATCTAAGATCTTCCTCGTGATCTCTATCCACTGATGATGCAATGTGATCTCGCCGAAATCTATTAGCACATTGTCCTGATCCAATGCTCTCATAACAAGTATGTTAGTCGTGATCCATCCATCCGAGTATGGACTAAGTCCTTAGTCCGTCAAGACCTTAGCCTAAGTCGAGTCAATCTCTGTAAGATCTGATGCTCTATCAAAATTCGCACCAAGTCCGATCCCACTCACCCACGTTTGCCTTCTGTTTTTGTATGCCTCCCTCATACGTGAATCCAGCTAACCTTCCTCCTAAGGCTCCTCATGAAGGTCGCTGAGAAGTGCTCCGGAACTTAGGAGTCTAACAAACCATCTCCACTAGATGGATTCGACGCCCTCGTCGAATTAGTCTGAAGGTCGACGTTCACGTGATCCTCAAACTACCACAAGGTCGTGTCTTTCTCCCACGTAGCTTTCGCGACAGGTTTACCCTTCCACTGGATTAAGAATTCGGTCTGTCAGTTCTTCTTATGTTGACCCATGGTTCGGTAATCTAGGATCTTCTCCACTTGATCCTTGAACTATTTTCTCACAACCGGTGGTGATTGCTTCACCTGACTCCTATTTAGATATGATGCATCCTCATAATAAGGCTTGAGAAAATTAACATGAAAAGTAGATTGTACCTTTAACCACTCGGGTAACTTCAATCGGTATGCCACGTTCTCCACTTTATGTAGCACTTCAAATGATCAATCATAGTTCTGCACTAATCCCTTATAAACTTGCTTGCTCGAGATCTTCTTCCAAATCTGTGGGGTCAGCTTCAACAGTTCCTTATCTCCTACGTCAAATTCTAATGATCTCCTCCGAAGATCTACTTGCTTTTTCATCTGTTGAAAAGCTTTACGAAGACTTCCCTCGCCTCATCCAATAACTCTTGCTTCTTTATCACAAACTTAAATGCCGCAGGACATTTGACACCTGTCCTTGTTTGAGCAATCTCTAGTGGAGTGAGAGGTTGTTGCCTCAATACAATCTTAAAGGGACTCTTCTCCGTAGCCGAACATCTATGCAAGTTATAAAAGAACTGTGCAGTATCAAGTAAATTCAACTAATTATGTTGACTTGTACTTACGTAATGTCGAAGATACTCCTCCAACAAACCGTTGATTCACTCGATTTGGCTATCCGTTTGTAGGTAATTTGCCATAGAAAACTTCATGTTGCAACCCATCAAATTAAAAAGAGACGTCTAGAATCGGCCCAGAATCGCATCTCAATCGCCATAATATCTCATTGCCGGTATTCAAATACTTGACCACATTTTTGTAGAATAGCTGGGTCGTAACATCCGAGGTACAAGTTATAGGAGTTGGCACGAAGACCGCATGCTTGGAGAATTTATCAACCACCACCATGATTGACGCCATGTTGTCTACCTTTGGAAACCCACTAATGAAATCCATTGAGACCGACATCCAAGGTCTCTCAGCAATGGATAAGGGTTGTAGCAAATCGGCTTCCTTCTTCCTCTCCGGTTTATCCAACTGACACACAAGGTACATCCTGACGTAACATTCCCCATCATCCTCCATTTTCGACCAAAAGTAGGAACGCGATAGGAGCGCTAGCTTCTGTTGGACTCTTGGGTGACCAGCCCACTACGAGTCATGCGTCTCCTTTAGCAATTATTTCCGCAATCCACCAAAGCTCGACACCTAATCACGACTACTCTTCTTCATCAATAGCCCATCATCGTCGAGCCAAAAACTGTATACAACACCCTCTTTTACTTGAGTAATTAACTTACAATACAAGGTGTCTAGCGGAACTGCCGCTTTGATCTACTTTAGCAGGTGGGATTCCATCCTCATGATCGAATAAAGGGTTGCAAATACCTCTTTCTTACTCAAGACATTTGCCACGTTATTATGCCTCCCCAGTTTATGCTCTCACATGAAGTCATATTCAGCAAGGAACTCCTACTATTGGGCTTGTTTTGCGGACAACTTCTTCTAGGTCTAGAAAAATGTGTTAACACCATTTTCTGTCCAAACAACCAACCTGGTTCCCAACAAATATACTTGCCACGTCTCTAAGTAATACACCACTGCAAGCATCTGCTTCTCGTGGGTCGAGTACCACTGCTATGTACCATTGAGCTTTTGACTCTCAAATGCAACTGGATGACCTTTCTATACAAGGACTCTACTAATGGCTTTGTCCGAAGTATGTACCTCAAATGGAAGATCAAACTAAAAAAACTTCAACACTAGTTCGGTTGAGATTGCGCAGCTTTAAGTTTTTCGAATGCCTCCTCACATGCACCCGACCAACATGACTCTTGCTTCTTCTTTAGCAAGCCTGTTAATGGGGCTGCTTTCTTGGAGTATCCTACTATGAACTGCCTATAATAGTTTGTAGGCCGAGAAAACTCCGCAATTCTTGTATTGTCTTAGGGGCCTGCCACTCAACTATTGCTTTCACTTTCTTCGGATCCATCCTCACCTGACCCTTGCTCACCACGTGACTCAAGAATTTGATCTCAAACTGAGCGGACTCACACTTCTCTATCTTCACATAGAGCTTGTGTTGTCTCAGTCTTTCGAACACTCACCTCAAGTGTTCCACATGTTACGCCATGTCCGCGCTATACACCATGATGTCGTCTAGATAGACTACAATGAACTCATCCAAAAAGTCATACAATACACCATTCATTAGGTTGCAAAATGTAGCAAGGGTGTTAGTTAATCCAAACGACATAACTAAAAATTCGTAGGATCTATACCGTGTTACGCACGTTGTCTTTTGCTTATCGCCCTCGGTATCCGCACTTGCCAATACCAACTTTGAAGATCCAACTTTGTGAACACCTCAGTCCTCGACAACCTATCCATCAAATCTTGAATCAAAAGTACCGGATCCTTGTTCTTGATCATTACCTTATTCAATGCCCGATAGTCTATACATAATCTCAGTGTACCGTCTTGCTTCTTCTGAAACAATACTGTGGCGCCGTGTGGAGCTTTTGATGGTTAGATGAACCCTGCATCCAACAACTCACCAAGTTGTTTTCGAAGTTTCACTAATTCTGTCGGGGATATCCTATATAGGGCACGTGCAGGTGGGATTACTCCAGGAAGCAACTCGATCCTGTGATCTACCCCACGACGAGGTGGAAGAGTTTTTGGAAACTCTTTCGGCATCACCTTCCAAAACTCCCTCAACAGAATTGCAACCTCATCAAGGACTTCTACCATGTAGTCTTCACTGATCTCCCACATGGCAGCGAGATAGGTCCTTTCTTCAACCCTTTCTCAATACTCATGGCCGAAATATGTCCTACCGATGTTGTAGCCTTTGTCATTCCACCATCGAACCTACAACAATTCATATAGAAGGAATTTTTTTCATTCATCAACATCATACCTCCCAAACTTGGGTATAGCACCACCTTTGTTGCTTTAAGAAAATCAACCCCTAATATCCTCTCGAAATCCTCCAATGGTATGATGATGAAATTCATCTTGGCATGCCAACTCCCAATGCTAACTAGAACGTTGTAAGCAATTCCTATAACTACTTATGCCTTTCCCGTAAGGGTTGTAATTCTCATCGGAGCCCTGAACACCCTTATGACTAACTTCAGAACCATCCTTTCTCCTAGGAAATTATGGGTCACACCAGTATACACCATCGCTGTCACGTCTTTCTCCTTAACTTGTATACCCACGTACATCAGTTTGTCAAAGGGAATCGACTCAGTACTAACTGTGTTGGACCCCGTTTTCGAAGCCCAACATCGGATATGGAAGCGCGGTGCTTGGTGCGTGAGGAGAGGTCTTGGAGTTGAAAAAGAAAGAAGAAAGGAACCTCTAAGCACCGTGGGCGTTGTTGCATGCAGATGTCTCGCCACGAACCCTCCTCGCTAATTCATCGTAACATCCCACCCGCGACAGGAAGGGTAAAATAGTAATTTGGTCAGGGATGAGAGTGAATAGGACTGATTTAGCATTTTTATGCATACTGGTATTTGTGAATAGTGAATTTTTGCATATGAAAAATAACTGTACATGCATTCATGACATTCCCGGTATTGTGCCTAAATGGGATTTTATTTTGGAAAATGTGGTTTATGGGCTTGAAAATTTAATTAGAGTGGATTGTTATGTGTTTTATATTTTAAAAGAATTTTAGGAAATTTTTGGGGAAAATTTTCGGACCGGAAAAAACCGCCAAGTGGCGAACCGGTTGATTTTCGGTATCGAAAATTTCTGTCCAATGGTACTGAAATATTGGGTACATTATTTCGGGATTGAAATTGGAACCATTGGAATTGAATGGGTCAAAGATTCATTTCATTAGGGTTTAATTTTATTAAAAGTTTGTCTTTATTCTTGTTTTGTCCTTTTCTTTCTTAACTTGGACAAGTGGCTCATGGACACATATCCATCCCATTTAATGAATTAGTGTTCTCGGTGGTTCCATTGGAAAGAAGGAAAAGAAGGGTCTTTTGGCTTTGTTGCTCATTCACGATTCATCCAAATAAAAGAATGAAAAGATGAGTTACCCCTTGATTCTTCCATCCACCGAAAACTCTCCTCTTCTTCCTCTTCATTATTTTTTTGAAAGTCCTCCAACTTAAGGGCTTTCTTTACAAGCTTAAACCTCCTACTTCCTTATATGATGGTGATTGTACATGTGGAGTGAAGAGGAGAACTTGATGTTAGGTGAAGAAGTTAAGAGTTGGAGTTGGAAGCTTTAAACTAGGTAAGGAATTAATTATGTTCTTTTCTTAGTAATTTGAGGCATTAATTGGGAATTATTATTCATTAAACATGTGTTATGATGTCTTGATTTCATGAAACCTATGTTTGATTTATTGGGTATAAGCTTATGCTTGTGTAAGAATTAATGAGATTGAATATGATTAGGTAAATTATGATGTCGAGGTTATTCTAGCAATGTTAGATGACTAATATTCAAGAGAAATTGATTGAGTATGGATGCTGCAATTTTGAGGGTTTATGTTGAACTGAAGTGTTTGATGAAAGTTAGGTTGAATAGGTGGGTAAATTGAATGCTAAGTGAAGTAGAGTTGACAAGGGAATGAAAGGAATTGAATTGAGTATCAAAGCTGGAAATTGTCATTTGTACATGGGTTAATGTTTTTGCTATAACTAGTTGTGTGCCTAAGCAATTAAGGTGAGGTTTGTCTTAAATTAAAGTTGAGACATGTGGCTACAATTTTTGTGAAGGAAGTGCTGGCCAATTTTGATTAGAAGAGTGTTGAATCTTGCTTTAAAAGTGAAGTTTAGGTGCAGTATGAACAGTAATTCGAGCTTGATGACCTGAAACTTTGATGAGTTTTCTAGGTTTATTTATGAGGAATTGGTGAAAATGGTCTTAATGAAAGTTGAAGCTCATCTTGTTAGCTTTCCATTGCCACTGATTTTGCAAATTTTCGATATGTATTTTGGGAGTTATGAACTGTTAACTATTGACTGACTATGTGCATTTTGGTGAAACCTAACCAGAAGTGTAGGTTTTGTGAGTATTGTGATTGGAAACAAATTTAGAGATTTATTTGATTTGAATAGGTTCAAGTGATCTTCTGAAAATTTGTATAGGAAGTAACTATCTTGAAAATGAGATATACTATACTATTTTTGGATGTCATAATTGAGAGTTATGAATTTTCAAAAATCGACCTAAGTTAGGTCATTGACTAGTGATCGTGCAACCTCTTGCAAGACAGCTTTTGAGTTTGTTAGAGGTGGAATTGACTGTTAAGGCCTTCATGAGAAGTGTAGTATTCTGTTTGATCTTTCATAGGTATAAAGTATGCAATTTTTGACATCTTTGCAAGAATTTATGCTTTTATAACATTGCTATTCAGTTCAAAGCGCTTTCAAGGGTAGAATCATTCATTGAATTGTTTGACCTACTTAGCAATTGAATTTGATTTCATGTTGTTCATGAAAGTTGTAGGTCACATTTTGATCTTTCATTTGGAATAAATCTTGTAATGTTTAGCAAAGGGAATGAGAAGTTATGGATTTTACAAAATGTTGTACTGTTTTGACAAACTGTTGCATTGTTTGGACAAAATGTTGCACTGTTCTAAGAGGCTTTGCGAAGGTAGTAACTTTGAGTGTATTTTTGACACCCCTAGAGATGAAATTAGTTTTTGTGTCCTTCATGAAATTTGTAGAGCTCTTTCTTCTCTATCAAATGGACACTAAGTTTGTCCAATTTGGAGTTCGGAGCAAGGAGTTATGTATTGTGAAAGTTGGGATGTCGGCAAAAAGAAAGAATAAAGTTTCCAGTCGACTACAACCTGCACTAGTCGACTAGGACATGTATTTTTCCTGCACTAGTCGACTAAAACCCCTGACTAGTCGACTAGGATGTGTATATTTTCCTTCTTTTGCGTATAACTTTTCCGTCCGACATCCGATTGACCTGATTCTTGAGGCATCGGATTCGTGAAACATGGAATTTCATTCTTTTTAGAAATTGGGAATTTTTAGAAGGGAAATTAACGTGGGTCCGGGTAATGATTCTTTGGTCACTGTTTTATTTATTTTTGGACCTATAGAGGCCCGAATTAAGTAATTTCGGTGCCGTTAGATTTCTAATTTTTAGATGGAATGTTTATGATGGAAATTTTGGATTAAGGCCGGGAATATCATGAACATGCATTGTGCACCTTCTAATTGCTACATGTGCAACATTAAATAGTTCTGATTGAGCAATTGGTAATACTTATATTCTGTAACTGTTATAGAGGCACTTTTGGAGCGCCGATCTACCGATGCCACTAAGACTTCTAGGTATTAGCTCGGAAGTACAGATGAGTAACCTAGATGGTTCATCCAATTATTATATGTCCAATGTGGGGATTAATGGAGGGATTAAGATTGTGTTTTTGTGTATGCCTGGATTTCGGACAGATGGTCCGATGAATTGGGAGAACTGACATAGAAGTGTCTCTGTTTGTGATTCTGTGAGCTGACTTGCTTCTACTTTGTGATAAATTGTGACTGTATGAAAATCTGTATGATTGAGAATGATATGTTAGATTCTGATAAATTTGGATTGGACTGCAATGTGATTTTGTGACTGTAAGATATTGTGTATACTTTGATAAATGGGTTTTAGTGACAATGTGAATTGTGATACATTGAGCATGTTGCATTCCATATATAAATACTTAAATGGATAATAATAGTTGGACTCGAGACGCCATCGATATTGAAAAGAGCCTCGAGCTCAAACATCGATATCGAAAAGAGCCTCGAGCTCGATCATCAAAAAGAGCTTTGAGCTCAAGGAGTTAGTGCATACCCGAGGGCTCTCCTACCCCTAGACGCCGCTTCATCAATAATCGCTCACTGCTTAAGCGCCGGTCACAACACCGCAATAAATGGGAAAGTGTCACATATGCATTGCATATATACTGATCGACTACTTGAAATGGGAAAAGGCATGAGTGCCTTATTCAATTGCGATTTGCTTGTATGTAATGATATGGTACTTCTAACTGTGTTATTGCAAACTAAACTGTGATTGCCTGTGTGCTGTGTTATTATTGTGACGCGATTAAGTGATGCATAAATTGGGCGAACCATCAATGATGGTTCCTCACTGAGTTCGCAAAATTCACTCAAAATTTGCAAATATTTTTTAGGACTCAGAAAATACCTCGTTAGGTTCACGGGATTATGTCTACAGCATTCAAATGAAGAATAGAGGTCGGGA
The DNA here is from genome assembly GCA_029891385.1 of Erythroxylum novogranatense. Lineage (NCBI taxonomy): Eukaryota > Viridiplantae > Streptophyta > Magnoliopsida > Malpighiales > Erythroxylaceae > Erythroxylum > Erythroxylum novogranatense. The sequence goes on along the minus strand of CM057226.1, from coordinate 42,248,233 downwards.
TCAGTCCATGTCTGCACTAGTGTCATCCTTCTGTTATTCATAAAATTGTATATTACAAGCTCTGTAAATTAATACTTTGTATTTATAGAGGGCCCAATTTGGTTATAGATTGGTATACATTAAATGGCTATTTTAAATTATTGTTGAATGTTTGTAATGATTGGAATGGCATACAAATTAACGTGGGCTCGATTGTCTACTGTTTTCGCGTGTATGAATGTTTGCAGGAAAAAAAAACAAAATTGATTCTGAGTTTACTGAGTGATGTAGCACGCTACCCTCGCGGGGCAAGGAATCTGGATATCACCATCGATGTCGGGTTCGGGTCACGTGGGAGTGGGGTGTTATATTTAGGTGGTATCAGAGCCCATAAGTACGAATTTATTTAGGCACGGTCTGAAACATAGGTTAAGTTGCATGCATTTGAGTCGGTCGCTGCGCACTATGGCAATCGATACCTAGTCCGAGTCGCATTTAGTATAAATCCTACGGTGAACTTGTGTTAAGTGATTAAGTGTGAGAAAAGTGAGAATGTATCGTAATGTGAGCCCATGAAAGTGTATGAGCAATTAGGAATGGGAAAAGGAAAAATGGATAAGGATAGCTATAGTGTAATCGTGGTTATAAACCTTCGATCAGGATATAAGTATGACTACGCTGGCATGGGCTAATGGAGGAAAGAAATGATATCAAATGAATAAGGGATTTAAAGTGGTAATATTACTACGAAAGAAAACGAAAAGTTCTATAGCTGAGAGGTCCATCGTGGATATGAGAAACATGTCGCTTAAAGTATGCCTATGTGAGATTCAAAGTTCGAGATGATGAGGTAATGAAAGTGTTGACTTGTATATGCATTTAAATGGGAACAATTGAAATGAGCAAAATTATATGGTCCGATCAAAGATATGGATTCACTACATTTGTGTTAGTGGATATCATAGATGATGATAGCGAGATTGTAATGATATCAATATTGTATCAGAACGGTCTATTTTTAAACTAAAGAGCCAAGTGATTCTAAGGTTAGGAAGAAGTAGAAATGGTGAGACTAAAGCGCATAAATGAATCAAATGGACTCATGAAACGGTTATGATCATGAGCTACTGAGTTCGGGGACCAAAATGGTTATGCTAATATCAGGTTAAGAGTTTGTGAATTAGTATAAGGGATAGTAGGGAAAAGGAAGACTGAAATTTCTATTGATAGTGTATCGGAAAATTCTGGATTGATTGAATATATGTATATGGAAACAGAAATGGTAAATGGATGGGTAAACAAATCGAGATGCAGTATCTCAGATTCATGAACTAATATTTCATCGTGCTTGGGTGATGTGTTCCTAATGTACTATCAAGGTGAATACCCTATCATAGATTGGTTGAGGAAATAAAGAGATAAGTAGTAAGGATGAGATGATAGTGTATAAGTCAAGTTGATATGACCTTAAAAAGGCCAAGCTTGTATGTAAATGAGATGGGACTAAAACTATGTGAAAAGAAGTACAATGACAAGTGGGAAAGGAAATAATGATAGTGATAGTGAAACAAGGACAATGATAATGAAACAATAATAGTGGTATATGAAAAGAGTTGTTGAGTTGAGGGTAATTCACCTTTGTGAGTATACCTTAGATAGAGAAACAATTGAGCTTATGTGTGGAAATAATAGAGAAAACGATCGGTGATTTATTGACTAAGTGCTAATCATAGTTCCTATAGTATAAGGGTCATAAATTATAGTGTTTGTTCGGGAGGAAATTAAAATTTCAAATGATGTATGTGAAGAATTCAAGGAAAGAAGAAAGACACAATTATGAAATAATTCCTCTGTTCGAGGGTTGGCACAAACGGAAAAGAGTTTTGTAGAATCCTTAGTAGTATAAGCTACTAATTGGTCCCCGGATGAAATGAAATGATTTTGGTGATGTATATACCAAGTGGAAGTGTCAAAGAAATTGTTTAGTGCCTCACAGAACCTTAGTGCAAAGGATGTTCCGATCATTCAAGTTATGCATTCAGTTATGGCATAAACTTGGAGATAACAAGTATAGTTGAAATTGATCCTCGTGAGATACTACGAATGATTAAACGATTGAAAAGCAATTATGGAAAATAGTTGGTCGATGAGAATTTCGTGAACTATATCGATGATTGTAGCAAGAAATTGAGTTAAGAGGAATGCATTTATCAAGTTAATAGCGGTCATGATGGGAACAAATCGAAAATAAGTATTTACTAAATCAAAAGTGAAATGGAGTCATGTTTCGAGAGGAGATTCAGCATAACAAGTGGAATATACTACTGCGATTATATGCATTGTGTGTACAATAATGTAGAGGATTCAACTACGTGAATGGATTTATTGCAATGTGAAGAAAATTGGTCTCCATAAGATTTGAGGCAAAGGAGATCTAAATTGAAGCTAAAAAATTAAATGAAAAGAGAAATAGACAAGAAGTCCTAAGGGAAACTGAAATGACGCGAGGTAATGTCACCTTCATTAAGGGATCACAAATAAAGCAATTGTAGACTCAATGAAAACAAAATTGAGTGATGTCTGTTGAAGTTAGCAGTACCCCAATAGAGATATATGCATGGTAAATAATGGTATCAATTGGAGACTATGATCATAAATGAGATGAATCATGGAGAAATTTAACATCGATGATAAGATATCCTTTGAGATCAAAGGTATACTAAAGTTTCACTAAGTGGTATTGGTGCTATGATAGAAATTGTTCAAACCTTTGGAGACCTTAGATATGCTAAGGCATTCCTATAATGCGCAAATTGTGTAATTTCGAGAACATTATTGAGTTTGAAAGGCATGCACAAATCAATACTATATCGGTAAAGGTAGAGTATAGTCTAAAACGGTGAATGCATAACATCAAGTAAATGTAATCTAATGTAGATATTGGGTTTCCAAATCTAGGACAAGAAAGAGTGTGAAATGTCAAGCGAAGATGGGGTAAACCGAGATGTTACTAGTGTATTGAAGGTTTAGATTCAGCTCTCACCGAAAGAGGTAAGAGAGTTTAAGAGGTCGAGTCAAAATGGTGAGTCCCATAATGAATCGATCTTTCGAGTGACATCGAAGAATGATATTTGGTAATTTATGAAGAAGTATGTAAAATTCGATAAAAGTAACTTGAATAAAGGAATTGTTAGAGAAGCGTACGTACGCAATACGCTAAAAGTGTATTTTAGCTACGAAGGATATAGAACTCTGTGATTATATGTTCGAATTTCCTACAATGGGGAGTGCTTAAAGATTTTGGAATTCATAGGAATATGAGCTTGGTATATAGCTCTGAGTGACTATAGGTATAACGATGGTGATCACAATAAGGGATTGTACATGTTTGCATTAAACTAAAAAGTGCCTAATAATAGTCAAAGACCAAAATCTATTCGAGATACTGGTGATGAGTGAGACGAAGGAAAGTGATTGAGGAAAACTGAATGGGTTAGGTGAATTAACACTGGTTATAGCAAAATAGACATAGGTTTCACTGTGTTAGTACCAAAGGAAAGGGGAGTGGCAAAGACGAGATGAAGGGTTTTATTGTAAGTATCACCTTGATAAGGTGTACTCAGAATTGACAAAAAGGGTATCAATGGAGCATGAATTAGCCTACATGTTACTGGTGAAAAAGGCTTGATAAAACGTGATAAGTGCATAGGGTCGGAAATAATGATCTACTCTGAAATAAACTGAGATAGTTGACATGGCCAAATACGTGACTGAACGACTCATTAATTCTATTTATTGTGATCTTTCATAAAATGAGTCATTGATTGATGAAGTGTATGGGACATGTAGGAACATATGACCACTGATCAATGTCTACCATATGGAACCATCGACTAAGAATTTGCAGACAAAATTTTTATTAGGAGGGGGGAGCCTTTTTAATGTAGAGCCCGACCTCTACCGCCATCACTCCAGGTATTGTCCTCTTTGGCACTTGGATGAGTCACCACCCGAACCCAAGACCTCAAGGTTTTGTTGCACTTTAAGTGCACGCCTTACCATCGAGCCATTACAACTACATCAAAGAAGCAAGTAAGCCCTCACCACAAGAGCAAAAGGGTTCTCGCCAGGATTTAGCGAAGCAAAGACTCGCCACGGTGAACCCAATATGCGGCGAGCATGCGGCCTCGTCGTGGCAAAGACCTCCTTCGGCCCACAGAGAACAAACCTGAAACTTTCTCTCATTTTATTAAATCAACCCATCCCAAAACTTAACAATATACACTCAACAAACTTCTAAATGATTAGATGCAAACAAAAACATCCATATCTCATTAATATCCAAAAGATGAGTTTTACAAAGCTTTAATAACATTTCAAACCTTTGAGTTCAAGAGCCAAAAATACAAAATACACTTGAACCAATAAAACTTGAAATGAAACTAAAGCCTTGACTTCCAAAAGTACAATTTGAAAATACATAAACATGACAAATCGGAGTGATGCCATAACTCTCGGCTTAGTCGGTCTCTTGCTCATCACCGAATGGGGAAGGATAAAGGGGTGAGCTATAAAGCTCGTGAGAACACATTTATAATACAGAAATAAGCAAAACTATTCAAAAGATAACTCATTGCCGTGGTACACTTTGAAATCATAGTAATTGAGCATGTAAAAGTCATTATCTCAAAAGCTTGATCTTTAAATAATTCATGAGTAAAATTCAAAACATGTATGCATAAAACATGATAACAGATCATGAACACATAAGCACATAAGCATAGCAGAATGGTTTGGGTTAGTCCGGGTTCATGACGCACTACACATTCCCATCGAAATGGTCTTGTAGTCGAAGTTTCGAGGAGTCCTCGAGGGAGCTCCGCGCCACTACGGCAGGTGGAGAAGCCTTTGTATGAATCAACGTGCACGTGGCGGTTCTTGAGGGACTACCACAAACCCACATAACATGCATAGTTCAAAGTCTTGTAAACTTGATTGCCAAACTGGCACTTGCTTGTAAACTTGCTTTTCATAAACTTAATATCCTTATATAAATCATTTCAGAAAACAAGATTTCATGAGCATGTATTCTTGAAAAGGGAAATCCTTTTTGAAACCTTTTCATCAATCATGAATGCAAATCATATAGCAAACATATAATCATTTCACAATAGCAAATAAGGCAACGTTGATAATGCACTTTAAATCATTAAATCTTTCTTGATTTGAACAAAACAATGAGTGACTTATTTACTCTAATATAAACATGTACCCACCTTGAGTTCCTTGCTTGTAAGCTTGCCTGGGAAAGTCTTTCCTCTTGTTCCTTTTTCTTCTCTTGCCTCACTTGATTTCCTTAACCAAACAACCAAAATTTCAATCAATTTGGTGTAGAAATCGGAAAGTCATACTTTAGCAATTTGAACTATAACAAAAGCTGAAACAAAAATTCTATGTTTAACTTCCATCCAAAATTTTATATTCTTAAAGACTGATTCAGAACTTCATTTTTTCACAAAACTTGTAGCTCTATGTCTTTAGTTTACAATGAATTAAAAATCACCTCATTTGGACATCTAAATCAAAAGTTATGCCCAAAATACCAAAGTATGTTGGCGCAGGAAAGTGGCCGCTCGTCAAAGTGAAAGAAGCTCACATGACGAGAAAATCTGGCGCGTCACAAGTAGGGCATGAGCGCGCCACGGCGTACGAGCCTAGAATCCTCTCGAAACTTGTTTTTCTCATATTCTTCAACCCTAATCCTCCCATCTTTCAAATATAACACATATAAACCCTAAATCATCTCTTATACTTCATTTCTAAGCTCATTACAAACTTAAAAACAAGCACAAACACAACATGATCATCAACCCTAAGAGATTTAACCATTTTTCCATAAACTTCTCCACAATCAAAACCTACAAATTCTAAGCTATTCTAGGGTTTCATCCAACCCAAACAAGAAGAAATAAGCTTATACTTACTTGATGATGCTTGAATTCCTTCGAAATCCTCAAGAATGGCAAAACCCTATTTTCTCTTCTTCTCCCTTAAGCCACCAACGACACTCTCTCTCCTTTTCTCACTTTCCTTCTTTCTTTCTTTCTAATTTTCCTTTCCTTAAGCCTAAATGAAAGCGCAAGGACTATAATGCCCCTCCTTGTAAAGCCTTAACCTCTCCAACTTAAGTGATCTTCCAATAATGCCCTCATATATTTTTACTCTTTCATTACCACTTATTCCATACTAATCTCAAATTAATCTTAATTTTCCACTAACACTTCCAATAAAATCAAACTATGCAATAAATCATACAATCAACATAATTCATGCTTAATAACATCAAATAAAGAAATCTAGGACCCAACAAACTGCATTAAGCAAAGCTATCAAATTCAAATACGATCTTCCAAGATTCACCATCTTTTCAAAGAATCGTGGTGTTCACTTTCTCCTTCCTTGGGCACTATCTGACAAAGTGTGGACCACCACATAAGTAACAAGCAATTTTGTCTTTCTTTTAGGACGTCTCCCCATTCTTCGAGCCCCCATTCTGCTTGACCTTGCCTTTGAAGTCTCCCTTCTTGGAATCCTTCTTCTTTTTCCCATTCAGTCCTCTCCTATTGGGCATGGCCTTTGGCCTTAAAAGAATTTGAGGAGCTTGCCTTAGAGTCTTTCGTCAGTCAAAAATTCACCAAGGCATCGGCATCCGCGACTGCACCAACCACATGCTTAACATTCTACCTCTATAACTCTATTTGAGCCCATGGTTGTAACCCAGATAGGAAATTGAAGAGATTGTCCTCATCTGACATGGTCTCAATATCTAAAATTAGAAATCTAAAAGACTTAATCTCTTACCGATCCATCTTGCTTAAGTTGTTTCAAGGCATCCTTCGCGAGCCAAGAAGTATTCATAGGAAGGAACTGATCTTTTAGCTCCTTCTTCATCTGCACCCACATTTCCATGGGAGTTCTACCCGTGCTGATCTCCACAGAGGTCCTTGTCTTCCACTAGAGCTTGGCATCCCCATCCAATTATATGGCCATCACATTGACCTTGTTAGCGTTAGATACTTTAGTAGCCGCAAAGTACTACACCATATCGCATAAGAAGTTCGCCAACACCTTGCATTCGCACATCTTAAAAACCCTTAGTTCTCACGGCTTCACCAATGATGAAAGATGTGGTGTAGAACTTTTGGCCTGATACCCGTCAATCGTTGCAACGGTATGCCTTAGGATAGAGATCTCAAATTGAGCATCCTCCTCTGCCTTCAACATATCTCCCATCTGTTGCTACAACTGTTAGATCCATACCTCCATCATCTCAAATCGAGTATCAGGAAGTGACCTCTTCCTCCCCCTGAGGAATAGGACTAATGAGTACCTCCATCTTGACACTCGTTCTTTCAAGTTGCTTACTGCCATTTCAAACATTGGCTCTGATACTAGTTGTTACAAAGGTATTCTTGAACTCAAATTTTACCTAAAGTTTCTCGCCACGCCTTTCAGACGATAATCTCACTTAGATCTCATAGCAAGACTCACCTTTTCTTAACCTCAAGTATTTTCCTCGCACACACTCGAAGAAACAATACTTACAAGAATAATAAGAACAAAGGCAACAATGACGAACAGAGATACGGTATAAAGCTAACTTTATATACTTTCCCTCAAAAGAATACAAGGAATGCTCTATCTGATTGAATGAGAAGAGCAAAGTTCGAATGAGCTATACATAGGCATCCTAACTTGGAGTCCAAGTTACATTCAGATTCTCCCATTAAATCCAAACTACCTAAGATCGTGCTAAGATCATGTCTATCCTTATCATATTACATCACATGGACCAATTAGATGACACCCCCATCTAACTAGGACTTCACTAATAAGATAAGATAACAAACAGATAGAGTTTACATTCAACTAGGAAACTAACATCCTTATCTTCTAAGAACTCTACTATCTTCAGATGTTCAGTTCCACTACAACTCCACCTCCTAGTCATCGCCACATCATCCAAGATCTCCCTCGCAATCTCTATCCATTGATGATACAATGTGATCTCACCGAAGCCCATTAGCATATTGGCCTGATCTAATGCTCCCACAATAAGTCTGTTATTCATGGTTCATCCATCTAAGCATGGGCTAAGTCCTTAGTCTATCAAGACCTTAACCTGAGTCAAGTTAATCTCCACAGGGTCTGATGCTCTACCAAAATTCGCCCCAAGTTCGATCCCACTCACCCACATTTGCCTTAATGTTTTCGCATGCCTCCTTAATGCATGAATCCAGCTAACATTCCTCCTAAGGCTCCTCATGTAGGTCGCTGAGAAGTGCTCCGGAACTTAGGGATCTAACAGAAGGCTTGCTGGAATCCTTATCACCTCCTTTACCATCTGTAATCCCTCATTCGGTCTCATTCATTGATTTTTCTATTTGCATTGAATCCCTCAGTCTCCTTCATTACAGGGTCTGAGTCATTGGATTCCTAGAGTAGTCGTTGTAAGCATCTTTATTTAATAACCGCTCTCATAGGTGAGCTTTTATACATATGTGATTCAACTGGTACCAAAAGAATGTTATTGAGCAAGTTTTTACCTCTAATAAAACTCTTAATATTCACAAGTATACGAATCGTAAACATGTAATATTGAAGGTGTCGATCCTACAAAAAAAAGTTAAAAACAAGCAAACCTAACTTTGTCTAAGGTATTGGAATATGAATTGAATAAGAATAAATAACAAAAATTAAAGCAATCAAATAAAATTAAGCAGTTAATCAAATAACAATTCAATTTTGATAATTAATTAGGGATGAATTTTTTTACATATTTTATTTTACTTACCTTAGTTTTAAGTTCTTTTCATTAAAAACCTAAAATAAATCCTTAGGTTAGATAATAAGGGAAGGATAACTACTAGTATTCACTATCTTTGTGAGATCGACCTATACTTGTTGGTACTAACAATAGCTACACTGTACACTTGCAGTTATTACAATATAACTAACTCACAAATACATCAATTTAAGTTTTAGCGCCATTGTCAGGGAATTTGATACTAGTAAAGCTTGAATGCTATTACTTTAGTCATTTTTATTTTATTTTGTTTTATCTTTTTTATTATTTTAATTTATTTTTATTTTGATTTTATATTTATTTATTTATTGTATTTTAATGTATGTTATTGTATTTAGTGGCTTATTAATTTAATTATCTTTTGAATTTCTCTACTGGATCTTAAGTTTGTGGTTTATTAAAGGAATTACAATGTGTTGTTATAGCCATAGTTTGCAATGGAATGATATAATGGGTACTGCTTTTATGGGAGTCAGAATATGTCTTCGTAAACTATGATATCATCATATGGGAGAGAAAGGTGTTCTCACATATTTTTAGGGGCTCAATTGATATCCAAGCAGTGTTTTAGCACTAGTAGGAGTTATCACTACAATAATCAATATCGAGCACCAACTTATATAGGGGAACGACCTTGTATGTATAATCAACCACATGGTGCAATTTATGAGAACAACTATAATTCATAATGGAGCAATTCCTACGTCTATGGATGAGACGATTACACTCCAGCTAGATATTTATGGCAATAAGCACCCCAAATGATAAGTTCATAGTAGTGTGCCCTAGGCCAATGGATAACAGGATTCCCAGACAACATTATGACTTGTTAATAATATATTATGAGATATTCCTTTCATATATGCATGTATTTCGCTTATGTAATGTGATTTACATTCCATGAATGGTTTTAGACTTATGTCTTCAAGTATTTGACTTGATAGTAAAGCCATAAGCGCTATAAGACTATTCTAGATCGTCTCGGTCGATCATTATTGGTGGAACAATAATGAATTAAGGCTAGTATGTGTTCTTGTTGATGATCACGCTTACTAATCATGGATATGAGATATCAAATCGAAACATAGATATATGTTAAAGAACATATATTGACCGACCCACATAAAGAATACTACATGGTTTTATGTCATTAGTGATTCTTTATATAGTTTGACTTTAGTCCTTCGACTGAAGTCATCATGGTTCCTTACATGAGGAATTTAGTGTTTTGATATTAGACTAAGTTATTTTTAACCAATAACAAGTAGTCTTATGTTGGACACTAAATGAATTATGGAGGGATGTGAATGACGAGATGGATTTGCATTCTCTCGAATGAGAGAGATATCATTTGGGCCTCTTGATAAGTGTGATCAAGAAATGCATGGTCAGTTTCAAATGAATTGATGAAGATTCATCAATGTCATTTGTTATAATCACCAACTTGGGGATCAAGAAACTATGATTAATCAAAGGTTGACATGTACCATGCCTTCGATTGATCTTGATATCGTGTTACAAAGGACCGAGCTTATAACCATAGTTATAAGTTAAATCGGATTATCGATCCTCATTTGATTCGGGTAGTCATAATGTCTTGCTAGAGGTCGCTATGACTTATGGGCCTTGAAGTGTGATCAAGCCCATTGCCAACATCAAATGAGCCTATAGGTCGCATACAAAGAGTGATGTGATCCGGCTTATTCTCTCGGGCCTAATTTATTAGTATTGAATAAATATATGAAGATATATTTATCGGGCTAGATCGATTGTCGGCTTATATTATATGAGATATAATGGGTCAAACTTATTAGGGCCTCAATGGGATTAGGTTTTCTCTATAAATAGAGAAGCTTAGGTCTCATTAAGGTAGAAGACACTATTGTCAGGAAACCCTAGCCACTATCCGAGAGGAAAACCGCATGCGCTCGAAAGGAGTTTAAGGACGCAAGACACCATATGTAGCGCCTCTCATCGTAGGGTGTACACCGGGACGCCCGTAGGTCATACCGATACACAACCTACGATGAGGGTGCACTACGATTCGATCATTTCTATAAACCTCATGGCATCCATATAATAAAGCAGTAATATCGAATTCACTAAATTTTAAAACCGAAAGATACTTTTCATTTCATTTCTTTAAAACCACAAGTTCACAATTCGGTCTAATTACAACTTTACAGAACCAAAAAGAACTAACATAACTCCTAACTAGATCATCCCCCAAAAGATCCCAGCTGACCGACCTGTGGGCCATGCTCCTCTCGCTTCAGACTCACACAAGCAGAAAAGTCTTGCTAATCGAGCTAAGAGTCAACTATCGCCGTCTCCGAAAAATAAATGCAATGTTGGGTGAGTTTATAACTCAAATGAGAAACCATCATCGATGGTCCACCCAACTCATGCATATATAAACAGTTCACACTAAATCATATATTATCACAACTAAGAATCACATGCATTCAATTTCACATTTATAAGGCGATACGCCTTTCATACAATTCATATTTGAACATTCGTATATGCAATGTACATGTGACACTTCTATTTTATTTCGTTGTTGTCACCGTGCGCCTGAGCTCATTTACGTTGAGCCATTGACTCTGAAAATATTGGGCTTAAAGCCCTGATACGTTGAGCATAAAGCTCGAAAATCGCTGGGCACGAGGCCCTCGTATGCTGAGCTTAAACTCAATACGGTGGTCGCATTCTCGTCACAATCGCTTTTATCTCGATAATACTTTTATGCATGTATGCACATGTCCAATTTACAGTACGTGCGTCACAATAAAACTTCATATGTCTAAAGTTCACAATTTGAAACCAATTATGAACAATTTATACACAATTAACACTGATATAGCACAGTCCAAATATTTCGAACACCTGTGGTCCGAAATCAATCAAAACAAGCACATATAATCCATCCTTAACTCCACATGGCATAATGACATAAACTGTAGCACATATAGGTTGAGAAACCAACTAGGTTACTCACCACAGAACTTCCGAGCTACTACCGGGAAGTCTCGCCTACGTCGGACGAGCGACGATCCACGTGAGCCTCTACAATAATCATAATATCCAAATATTACTAATTGTACAATTTCAATAATAAAGGATGCATATGTATCGAATGATTTACGTACTATGCATGTTATAACATTTCCGACCCTATTCCCAATTTATCTCAATTCCGCATTTTCACTCTAATCCATAGAACTTCCTAATACCATAATTCAATTGACTATACTCCAATCAATTTCTAACTAATCCAAATTTAACCTCAAAATTCTCTAATTAAACACATCATTTTTGGCCTAAATAGCGCCCTGCCATGGCCGATCCTCGCCACAGGCGTAAAATCCTCTCCGCCAAGAACGCCTTCCGCCGCTCGTCACGACATGCGATGAAATCCGCTCATTGTGGCGACATCTCCACTTCGCCACGGCGTGCTCAGAATCAGCTCGTCATGATTTAATATACAAATAAATATTCGTCAGCGACGCAGTAAGAGGGGCTCGCGCGACATGTTCATCACACGTCATGACGCAAGTAACCCAGATTTGTGTCCAAAACCCAGAAAATTCCCAGATTTTCTAGTATAAATCCATTCAAACCCCTTCTAAACACTCCAAAACAACTTCCTATACTTAACACAACTCATTCCTAACCTTAAATCCACCAAATAACCATTATTCCACAAATACCCAAATTAAAATCAACATTCTCCCTAAAACCTATTTCATCCGAAAACTTCTAAATTCTCAAACAATTTATACCTTAATTCAATGCTCAAATCAAACTATTTAAAACATAAACATGTAGAAACTTACTTGATTCAAGTTTCCAATCCTTCTAAATCACTCAAATACTCCAATTCTCAAGCTAAACCACTTCCACGGCAACACCCAAAGCCAAACCCATCTTCATCTTCTTCAACACCAAATCAACAAATATATTCATGGCAAAGGAAAGGAACAAATGGCAAGAAGGAATCAAGAAGAAATCACGATGAAGGAAGGAGAAATTTCAAGTTTTCTTTCAAAGGAAAGCAAGCATCGTGATTGGAAATTTTCAAAGGAGAAAGGTTATAAACCTAAAGGACTTAAGGCTTGTTTGGCAATTTAAATTGCCATAAGTCCAATCCGAACAACCTCGATCCAATTTCTAATTCTAATTTCATCCGAATTCCAATGGCTCAAAACCCTAAATCCTCAAATAGAAATTCTAATCTCCATTGCCATTGGTTAATCAAATTTCGGAACTGGAAATCTAATTTCTCAGTCATTGGTCAATTTTTCGGTCCGGACCTATTACTCCGAAAATTCCAAAAAAATTCCTATAAATCCTCAAAATTTAGGAAACATCTAATCACATACTCCAATTTCATAATTCAAACTCCTAAAATCTCAATTCTTATTCCAATTCGAAAATCAAACCTAATATGCTCAATCATAACCAAATTTTTCCATTTACACAATCAGGTTGGAAATTTGTCATACATGCATGTACATACATATGCTTGTGCAATCATGAACAATTATCAATAATATAGAGGCTATAAATGCATACACAAATCAATTTATGCATGCACCAAATCCTATTCCATCAGAATTACCGATATGCCCTTCACATCGGTAACGGGATGTTACAATTCTCCCCTCCTAATAAAAATTTCGTCCCAAAATTTCTTACCTGACTGGTCGAACAGATGAGGGTACTGCCTCCTCATGTGCTCCTCAGTCTCCTAAGTAGCTTCCTCTGATGAGTGGTTCTTCCAAAGGACTTTCACCAATTGAATAACCCTGGACCTCAACTGCTTGACCCGCGATCCTATAATCTGCACCGGCTCCTCTATATAACTCAAATCACTGGCTATCTCAATCTCCTGAGCCGGAATCACATGAGTCTGGTCTGACCTATACCGTCTGAGCATACTCACGTGGAACACATCATGAAGCTGCGACATCTCACTCGACAAGGCCAATCTATACGCCAATGGTCCTATCCTCTCGAGGATCTCATAGGGACCAATATACCGAGGACTCAACTTGCCCTTACGGCCAAATCTGAGAACTCCTCTCCACGGAGACACTCTGAGGAACACTCTATCACCCACACTGTACTCCATCTCTCACCGATGCTGATCCACATAACTCTTCATTCGCCCCGAGCCGCTTGATGCGACTCAATCACCGTACTTTATCCATCGTGTCTTGAATCAGCTCGGGACCCTCTAACATCCTCGACGCTTTCATCCAAAGAAGAGGCGATCTGCACCGTCGTCCATATAACGCCTCATACGGTGCCATACCAATGTCAGCCTGTATTGATTATTATACGCAAACTCAACCAAAGGCAACATCGATCCCATGCACCTCGTAACTCCAATACATGTGCTCTCAACATATCCTCAACAGCCTTAATAGTCCTCTCACTCGCCCATCCGTTCGAGGATGAAAAGTCATCTCAAGTTCAACTCGAACCCATAGCCGACTGCAAACTCCTCCAGAACCTCGAAGTAAACCTAGGATCCCTGTCTGAGACTATAGACACCGGAACCCCATGCAGTCGCACTATCTCCTCCACATACTTCTGGGCCAACTGATCGAGAGTATTGCTCTCCCTCACTGGCAAGAAGTGAGCTGATTTAGTCAACCGATCCACTATGACCTAGATCGCATCATGCTGCCTCGGCGTCCTAGGCAACCCTATAATGAAATCCATCGTAATTCATTCCCATTTTTACTCCGGAATGGGCAACGAATGCAATCTCTTCACTGGAGCCTGGTGCTCAGCCTTAACCTGCTGGCACGTCAGACACCGAGAAACATACTCTGCCACCTGCCTCTTCATGCCTGGCCACCAGAAATGCAACTTAAGAGTGCGATACATCTTGGTGACACCAGGATGCATGGCATAAGCAACCAAATGAGCCTCCTCCAAAATCTCTCGCCTCAGATCATCCACATCTGGAACACACAATCTCTGTCCCATCCATAATGTCCCATCTCTTAACTCAAGCTCAGAAAGCCATCCAGATCTGACTCTATCAATCAATCTCACTAACGCTAGATCCTGATCCTGCACTTTCCTAATCCGCTCATGCAATACCGGCCTAAGCCTCAAAGTAGCGATCAGAGCTCCATCCTGGCCCAAATCTATCTGTACGTTAAGAGCTCTCAACTGAACTAAACATGGTAACCTCGAAACCTGAATCTGAGCTGCACTACCATGAGATCTCCTACTCAATCCATCAGTCACCACGTTAGCTTTCCCGGGGTGGTACTCAATAGTGCAGTCGTAATCCTTAAGCAACTCTAACCATCTCCTCTTTCTCAGATTCAGCTCTCTCTGACTCAACAAGTATCTCAAACTCTTATGATCGGTGAAGATCTGGAACGTCTCACCATACAAATAATGTTTCCAGATCTTCAAAGCAAACACAACTGCTGCTAACTCCAAATCATGCACAGGATAATTCATCTCATGAGACCTCAACTGTCTCGAGGCATAAGCTATAACTCTCCCATGCTGCATCAACACACAGCCTAAACCCTACTGCGAAGCATCACTAAAAACCTCAAAACCTCCTGCTCCAGATGACAAAGCTAACACCGATGCCGTAGTCAACCGATGTGTCAGCTCCTCAAAAATCCTTTGACACTCATCTGTCCAACTGAAAGCCACATTCTTCCTCAGAAGTTTTGTCAAAGTACAGAATACGAAAACCCTCGACAAACCTCCGTAATAACTCGCCAACTGAGGAAACTCCTCAACTCGACACATTCCTAATCTCCCAACTCCTCATCGCCTCAATCTTGTGAGGATCCACCCGATACCCTCACCGATACAATGTGGCCTAAAAACACCACTCATCCACCAAAATTCACACTTAGTGAATTTGGCATACAACCGCTCATCCTCATAATCAGAACATAGCCCCGATGTTCAGATGCTCTGCTCTACCTCGAGTACACCAAAATATCATCAATGAATACAATAACAAACTGATCCAGGTAGGGCTGAAAGACCTATTCATCAAGGCCATAAAGGCTGCCGGGGTATTAGTCAACCTGAACGGCATCACTAAGACTCGAAATGCCCATACCTGCTCCTGAAAGCACTCTTAGGCACATCAGCCTCTGCGATCCTCAACTGATAGTATCCGGATCTCAAATCCAACTTGGTAAACACCTGAGCTCCCTGCAACTGATCAAATAAATCATCGATCCTAGGCAGTGTATACTTATTCTTAACTGTAACCTGATTTAGCTGCCTATAATCGATGCATAACCTAAAAGTCCCGTCCTTCTTCTTCACAAACAACACGGGAGCTCCCCACGGCGAAACACTCGGCCTAATGAACCCCTTATCCAACAAATCCTATAGCTGAGCCTTAAGCTCCCTCACTTCCACCGGTGCCATCCTATACGGAGGTATAGATATAGGAGCGGTACCTGGAACGAGGTCAATCTCAAACTTTGTCTCCCGATCCGGCTGCAAACTCGGTAACTTCTCGGGAAATACATCTGGAAATTTCCTGATCACGGGAACATCCTACAACCTCTGCTCTACTCTGGAATCCACCATATGTGCCAAATAGGCCTCACAACCTCCCTGCATCAACCTCAGGGCACTCATGAACTAAATCATCCTGGCTGGCACTGCCTGACTAACACCTCGAAATACAGCTCTAGGCTGACCAGGAGACTCCAACACGACCTCCTTGGTATAATAATCCATAATAGCCCTATGGGCAGTGAGCCAGTCCATCCACAGAATCAAATCAATCTCTCTCAGAGGTAACACTATCAGGTCTGCACTCAACTCCGACTGATCAATCATAATCGGACACCCCTTGCAGACCTCTCCCAAAACTATAGTACTACGTAGAGGTGTACTCACCTCTAGCCCATACTGCAACATCTCCCTATCCACATGCAATCTACATGCCACATGCGGTGCAATAAAAGAATGCGTAGACCCTGGATCTATCAATGCAAAAACCTCAATACCGTAGATCGGTTTAACCTGCAACCACATCGGGAGAATCCGGGCCTCTGCTCGTCATGGCGTAGATCCCGGCTCGATCGCGGTCGACTACCACGACCCTCGGTCCCTACAAAGGAATCTCCACCTCTACCTCGGGCTCTGCCACGACCCTCAATCCAGTCCACACTATGACTCGCAGACCATTAACTACTACCAAATCTCCCACTGCAGCAGATCAACTCCCAAAGTCGAGGACAACTCCAATCATATGATCCATCGAATCAAGATGCTAGACAGGGCTCCGCCACTCGCCAACACTCTCCATCTGGTCTCTTATCACAATGCACACAGACCGCAAAGCTCGCCTGCTCCTCTGCCACTACTACTGCCACTACCAATCTGCCCAAATCTCCCTCTCTGAATAGAACCCGACTGTCTGAATCCTCCTGCTGATCTGAACCTGCTTTGGCGTCTGCTAGAGCTCCTACTAGAGCTACCCTGACTGTCACTAAATCTCTTACCTCCGGATCCCTGACCAGTCTTAGCCCGACTCTATCTCAGAAGCTGCTCAATCCTCACGGTAGCTGCTCTCAACTCCACAAAGGTGCCCATATCAGACCGGGCTAACCTGGTACGAATCTCCAGATTAAGCCCTCCCTCGAATCTCCTAAGCACCTATCAGCCTCGAGGCAATCGTAATGTAGCATATGCCGACAGCTCATTAAACCTAACCTCATAATCGGCCACTGTCATCGACCCCTATCTCAACTCTAAGAACTCCTACATCTTCATCTCCAAATAGACCTTGGGCGTGTAGTTATCCCGAAAGGCTCTCAGAAAATCTTCCCAAGTCGTAACATTGTGGTCCAAGCAGTCTTGCCGGGACAGTCTTCCACCACTGATAAGCTGGACCTTGTAGCAAAGAGATGGAATAATCAAAGCGCTCCTCAGGGTCGCAATCCATCTGATCGAGGACTCACTCGGTCCTTTCCAACCATCCTCACCAGCGAGTCTGTCTTGTCATAGAAATCAACGACTCCACCTTGCGCAGACGATCATACCTCCTCTCCCGTCTTATGGGAACTCTAGAGGTCGCTCCTCAAATAGAGGCAATCAAGACTCCCTACTAGTCCGATCGATCCTCGTCACCGGTTAATCTACTTGATCACCAAGAACGAATGACCTACAACAAAACTGCAAATTTGATCAATTTCTGCTTTTCTTACACTAATTCAAGCCTAAAATACACTATGCCCAAAAGATGCCAAACCATGCTCTGATACCACCTAATATAGCGCCCCCTTACCGTAGGGCATACACAGGAACGCCCGTAGGTTATACCGATGCACAACCTACGATGAGGGTGCACTACGATTCGATCATTTCTATAAACCTCATGGCATCTATATAATAAAGCAGTAATATCGAATTCACTAAATTTTAAAACCAAAAGATACTTCTCATTTCATTTCTTTAAAACCACAAGTTCACAATTCTGTCTAATTACAACTGTACAGAACCAAAAAGAACTAATATAATTCCTAACTAGATCATCCCCCAAAAGATCCCAGCTGACCGACCTGTGGGCTATGCTCCTCTCACCGGCATTCACACAGCAGGAAAAGTCTCGCTAACTGGAGCTAGGAGTCAACTATCGCTGTCCTGAAAAATAAATGCAATGTTGGGTGAGTTTGCGAACTCAGTGAGAAACCATCATCGATGGTCCACCCAACTCATGCATATACAAACAGTTCACACTAAATAATATATTATCACAACTAAAAATCACATACATTCAATTTCACATTTATAAGGCTATACGCCTTTCATACAATTCATATTTGAACATTCATATATGCAATGTACATGTGGCTCTTCCATTTTATTTCGTTGTTGTGACCGTGCGCCTGAGCTCATTTACGTTGAGCCATTGGCTCTGAAAATATTGGGCTTAAAGCCCTGATACGTTGAGCATAAAGCTCTGAAAATCGTTGGGCACGAGGCCCCGTATGCGTTAAGCTTAAAGCTCAATACGGTGGTCGCACTTGGTCCACAACCGCTTTTATCTCGATCATACTTTTATGCATGTATGAACATGTCCAATTTACAATACGTGCGTCACAATAAAACTTCATATGTCTAAAGTTCACAATTTGAAACCAATTATGAACAATTTATACACAATTAACACTTCTATAGCACAGTCCAAATATTTCGAACACCTGTGGTCTGAAATCAATCAAAACAAGCACATATAATCCATCCTTAACTCCACATGGCATAATGGCATAAACTGTAGCACATATAGGTTGAGAAACCAACTAGGTTACTCACCTCAGAACTTCCGAAGCTCTCGCCGAAGTCTCGCCTACGTCGGACGAGCGACGATCCACTTGAGCCTCTACAATAATCATAATATCCAAATATTACTAATTGTACAATTTCAATAATCAAGGATGCATATGTATAGAATGATTTACGTACTATACATGTTATAACATTTCCGACCCTATTCCCAATTTATCTCAATTCCGCATTTTCACTCTAATCCATAGAACTTCCTAATACCATAATTCAATTGACTATACTCCAATCAATTTCTAACTAATCCAAATTTAACCTCAAAATTCTCTAATAAAACACATCATTTTTGGCCTAAATAGGCGCCTCGCCAAGCACTTTTGATCCTCGCCATGGCGTAAATCCTCTCTTCAAGGCGGCGTCGTCTTGCTTTCGTCGCGACGCAGCAGATGAAATCCGCTTCGCCAAGACATCTCCACTAGCACAAGCGCGTGTGCGAAGAAATTAGCTCGTCGCGACGTGCAAAAAGGGGGGCTCACCGAGGTGTGTTCATCACACGTCGCGACGTGCGAACACAGATTTGCGTCCGAAACCCAAAAAATTCCCAGATTTTCTGGCATTCAAACCCCTTCTAAACACTCCAAAACCACTTCCTATACTTAACACAACTCATTCCTAACCTTAAATCCACCAAATAACCATTATTCCACAAATACCCAAATCAAAATCAACATTCTCCCTAAAACCTATATCATCCGAAAACTTCTAAATTCTCAAACAATTTATACCTTAATTCAATGCTCAAATCAAACTATTTAAAACATAAACATGTAGAAACTTACTTGATTCAAGCTTCCAATCCTTCCAAATCACTCAAATACTCCAATTCTCAAGCTAAACCACTTCCACGGCAACACCCAAAGCCAAACCCATCTTCATCTTCTTCAACACCAAATCAACAAATAGATTCAAGGCAAAGGAAAGGAACAAATGGCAAGAAGGAATCAAGAAGAAATCACGATGAAGGAAGGAGAAATTTCAAGTTTTTTTTCAAAGGAAAGCAAGCATCGTGATTGGAAATTTTCAAAGGAGAAAGGTTATAAACCTAAAGGACTTAAGGCTTGTTTGGCAATTTAAATTGCCACAAGTCCAATCCGAACAACCTCGATCCAATTTTTAATTCTAATTTCTCCCGAATTCCAATGGCTCAAAACCCTAATTCCTCAAATCGAAATTCTAATCTCCATTGCCATTGGTTAATCAAATTTCGGAACCAGAAATCTAATTTCTCAGTCATTGGTCAATTTTTTGGTCCGGACCTATTACTTCGAAAATTCCAGAAAAATTCCTATAAATCCTCAAAATTTAGGAAACATCTAATCACATACTCCAATTCCATAATTCAAACTCCTAAAATCTCAATTCTTATTCCAATTCGAAAATCAAACCTAATCTGCTCAATCATAACCAAATTTTCCCATTTACATAGTCAGGTCGGAAAATTGTCATACATGCATGTACATACATATGCTTGTGCAATCATGAACAATTATCAATAATATAGAGGCTATAAATGCATACGCAAATCAATTTATGCATGCACCAAATCCTATTCCATCCGAATTATCGATATGCCCTTCACATCGGTAACGGGATGTTACAATTCTTCCCTCCTAATAAAAATTTCGTCCCGAAATTTCTTACCTGACTGGTCGAACAGATGAGGGTACTGCCTCTTCATGTGCTCCTCAGTCTCCCAAGTAGCTTCCTCTGATGAGTGGTTCTTCCAAAGGACTTTCACCAATGGAATAATCCTGGACCTCAACTGCTTGACCCGCGATCCTATAATCTGCACTGGCTCCTCTATATAACTCAAATCACTGGCTATCTCAATCTCATGAGCTGGAATCACATGAGTCGGGTCTGACCTATACCATCTGAGCATACTCACGTGGAACCCATCATGAAGCTGCGACATCTCACTCGGCAAGGCCAATCTATACGCCAATGGTCCTATCCTCTCGAGGATCTCATAGGGACTAATATACAGAGGACTCAACTTGCCCTTACGGCCAAATCTGAGAACTCCTCTCCACGGAGACACTATGAGGAACACTCTATCACCCACACTGTACTCCATCTCTCTCCGATGCTGATCCACATAACTCTTCTGTCTGTCTTGAGCTACCTTGATGCGACTCCGAATCAGTTGTACCTTATCCATTGTTTCCTGAATCAGCTCGGGACCCTCTAACATCCTCGTATGCTCTTCATCCCAGTAAAGAGGTGATCTGCACTGTCGTCCATATAACGCCTCATACGGTGCCATACTAATGCTACTCTGGTACTGATTATTATACGCAAACTCAACCAAAGGCAAATACTGATCCCATGCACCTCAAAACTCCAATACACAGGCTCTCAACATATCCTCAACAGTCTTAATAGTCCTCTCACTCTGCCCATCTGTCTAAGGATGAAAAGCTATACTGAAGTTCAACCTCGAACCCATAGCCGACTGCAAACTCCTCCAGAACCTCGAAGTAAACCTGGGATCCCTGTCTGAGACTATAGACATCGGAACCCCATGCAGTCGCACTATCTCTGCTACATACTTCTAGGCCAACTGATTGAGACTATTAATCTCCCTCACTGGCAAGAAGTGAGCCGATTTAGTCAACCGGTCCACTATGACCTAGATCTCATCATGTTGCCTCGGTGTCCTAGGCAATCCCATAATGAAATCCATCGTAATTCGTTCCCATTTCTACTCCGGAATGGGCAACGAATGCAATCTCCCCAGTGGAGCCTGGTGCTCAGCCTTAACCTGCTGGCATGTCAGACACCGAGAAACATACTCTGCCACCTGCCTCTTCATGCCTGGCCACCAGAAATGCAACTTAAGAGTGCGATACATCTTGGTGACACCAGGATGCATGGCATAAGCAACCAAATGAGCCTCCTGCAAAATCTCTCACCTCAGATCATCCACATCTGGAACACACAATCTCTGTCCCATCCATAATGTCCCATCTCTCAACTCAAGCTCAGAAAGCCATCCAGATCTGACTCTATCAATCAATCTCACTAACGCTGGATCTTGATCCTGCACTCTCCTAATCCGCTCATGCAATACCGGCCTAAGCCTCAAAGTAGAGATCAGAGCTCCATCCTGGCCCAAATCCATCTGTACGTTAAGAGCTCTCAACTGAACTAAACATGGTAACCTCGAAACTGAATCGGTACCTTTTACCATGAGATCTCCGACTCAATGCATCAGTCACCACGTTAGCTTTCCCGGGGTGGTACTCAATAGTGCAGTCGTAATCCTTAAGCAACTCTAACCATCTCCTCTGTCTCAGATTCAGCTCTCTCTGACTCAACAAGTATCTCAAACTCTTATGATCGGTGAAGATCTGGAACGTCTCACAATACAAATAATGTCTCCAGATCTTCAAAGCAAACACAACTGCTGCTAACTCCAAATCATGCACAGGATAATTCATCTCATGAGACCTCAACTGTCTCGAGGCATAAGCTATAACTCTCCCATGCTGCATCAACACACAGCCTAAACCCTGCTGCGAAGCATCACTGAAAACCTCAAAACCTCCTGCTCCAGATGGCAAAGCTAACACCGGTGCCGTAGTCAACCGATGTGTCAGCTCCTCAAAACTCCTCTGACACTCATCTGTCCAACTGAAAGCCACATTCTTCCTCAGAAGTTTTGTCAAAGGGGTTGAGATTACAGAAAACCCCTCGACAAACCTCCGGTAATAACCTGCCAATCCGAGGAAATTTGATTTGAAATTCCTTGATCAGAAGCGAACTCGTTACTCATATTTAGTTCTTGTAATTCCTTGAGTAACTAATCCTTCAATACTGTAATATTATCACTTACTATCCTCTATCTATCATTGAATTTCCTTTTTCTCAACGGATTTCAGCAGTTCTTTCAATTTCTCGATGATTTCACATTGATTTATACCATTGTTAACTCATTCACACTTGTTGCTTCCCACATTTTAATCTATCTAAAAACATAATTTCCTGTGTTGGAAAACCCATCATCGGAAGTACTTTTTGTGGCTTCCCAAAATATTTCCACAGCCTATGACATGATCCAAATTCACTTCACATTAACAAGACTATCACCTCGAATTGCCGAAGTCCACTTTTATAGTTGGATACTTTACATCAACAAAAGATATACACTCTCAATAGCCTTTTCTAACTCTTATACTTCAGTCTTTGCTATAGATGTAATTTCAATATTCGCTTTTGACTCTCTGGTTATTCATTCCAAATTTATTCCCTCATTGATCATACATTGAATTTAACAACTTATCCCAACCTCAATGATTCCTTGTTACTAACCACGCTCTTTTTCATAACTTCTTGATCGTCAATTGATTTCCTTGCTTTCTTTGTATCTCAAGAAAAAGCATATCAATTTGTATCACAATTAATATGATCAAAACATCCTCGATAATGAGGCTTAATGAGGCATCAATCAATTTTAGTAACTCAAATACCCCAATAGATACCAAATCCTTACATCTTACTTAGAGATGTGTTACAGTCAATTCTCGCATTAATCACATTCGCAAATGCTATAAACCCCTAATTAACTCTATATAACATATCTTTCCTTGATCCTGCCCATGGTTGGGGTTTACCATATAATCATAACAGAAACCGAATTGTAGGCTCATATCGGGCCCTGCACTTTTTTCCTCGCATTAACACACGTAACACACGTATTAACAACGATTCTACCCTAATTTTCCCATATTTATCACTTATAAAATCATGTTCCTCTCATTTCCCCATCCATGTGTATATTCTCAAGCCATTCAAAATTATAACTGCAGAAGCATCAATGGAAGGAAATCTCATTTTCACAGACCAAATATTTCATTATATCATAACTTTTCTCACATTTCACATCCACGTCCCATTAAATTATTTTTTTAACCGACTTGTACACTTTAATCTTACCTATACCACTTCTTGCTAACAGTATCTTCACTTACGATACAATATTTTCCATAATACTCACATCAACACAATTTCAGTGAATCTATATATCTGCCTTTTTTCTCATTTCCAATTATCCCATTTTATCGGACACAAGAGTCAGATTTAGGAATATCTAGTCATCTTGAACTTTTGATCTCTCATAAACATATTCTTATGCTAATTCATAACTCTCATCACTTTTACCAATATCCATCTCCTGTCCATATTTGACCTCTCCAGGCCATCGCAAAATTTCGTTTTCTTTCAACCCACTTTATACACTTTAAGCCTTTATATTACACTTTGATATAATTTCTTTCATAAATCAGCCTATGCTAATGTATTCACAATCATATCACAATCGAGGGTTTATAACCACAGTACACTATGAATATCACTATCCATTTTTCTATCTGTAGGACCTCGACCTCTCAGGTCTCGAGTCCGTAGGACCTCAGCCTCTTGGGCCTCGCGTCCTCCAAAAGGCCTCGGCCTCTCGGACCTCGCTCCCACACTGTTTTACTTTTCCCATTCCCAATTGCCCAATATCTACATTGGCTCATATGCTGACATATCACTTCTTTTCTCACACTTAAACACTTAACACATGTTCACGCGTAGGACTCATACCCATGCGACTCAGACTAGAGATCAGTTGCCACAATCTGCTATGACATGTCTTTATTATATACGATTTGACCTATATTTCAGAAAATGCCCATGTAAGTTCGTACTTCTGTGCTCTGATACCACCTAAATGTAACACCACATTCCCGTAAGACTCGGACCCGACATCGATGGTGATATCCGAGTCCGTGCCCTGCAAGGGTGGAGTAATACATCACTCAGTCAAATCACAGTATATTTTTTTTGAACAATCATGCACTTACATTTTATATATGTTGCGGAAAACAATTTACGTAACAAATTCGATACATACATTGACGACGAGGGTCCTCTTATAAAAACACAATAATATAACACCAAATTCCTCACACTAATGCAGACGCAACTGATCTCGTCCTCTTCTATCACTCTTAAGCGATCACTATACACCCGTTGCCTAATGGGGTATTCTTCTGACTCCTGAAAAATAATTGCAAATTTTGGGTGAGTTTTGCGAACTCAATGAGTGACCATCATCGATGTCTGCTCAATCATATAACAAGATCAATTCATAACCTATATTCACATTGTTGTCTATCTGATCTCATTTTTCAATTCACATACATCTAACTTTATCTCATAATACATTTTCACAAAACTGCCCAGTTACACATTTACATAAATTCACATTCATAAATCCCATTTTGATACATACATATTTCACTCACTTACCATTTATTATTATTTAGATGTGACCGAGTGCCTATACTATCCCATTGAAGGGCTCATTAATATCTGACCCTTATCCAATGCTGGATATAGGGCTCACTATACGTTGAGCCTGAGGCTCTGAATCACTCATGAGCTCAAAGCTCATTTTCACACGCCGAGCTAAAAGCTCTGATGGGTGGCAACTCTGGTCAACAGCCCTAATATTTCATACAACGCTAGGCATATCACAATTTGTTATACATTTTACAATTAGATGTACCCCATGATTGTTATCCCATCAGTATATAGCATTTAGCCTGTCATTCAATCAAACATATCAAATACAAATCAAATATAACATGTAACACTTTTTTTCAGTGTTGTGACCGAGCGCCTGAACTATCCCTATAAGGGCACATTAATCGTTGAGCCCGAGGCTCTGAAACTGTCCCATTAGGGGCTTATTAATCGTTGAGCCAGAGGCTCTGAAACTGTCCCATTAAGGGCTCATTAATCGTTGAGCCAGAGGCTCTGAAACTGTCCCATTAAGGGCTCATTAATCGTTGAACCATAGGCTCTGAATCACTGTGGGGCTCGAGGCCCTAATATAACATTGAGCTAAAAGCTCTGATCAGTAGCTGTTCCGGTCACAACTGACATTAACTAATTTTGCATTCATGTATGAACAGCATGTGCCACAATTCAATCACTTTATTCACGTATTCATTTATGCCACAATTCAATCACTTTATTCACGAATTCCTATATCACAATCATTTCCAAATTATCACAATCAGAAAATTGATTCACACTTTGTCATATAAAAAAACACAATCACAATTTCTCATAACATAACACTTCTATGTCATATCACTCCAATACTCCAAACCTTCTATCTGGAGTTCACAATTAACACTATCTCACCATTATACTCCAGAGAATTTAAAATAACTGAATTATAACATTTAATATTTGGAGAACCATCTAGGTCACTCACCTGACTTCCGCACTAATGCTTGGAAGTCTCGGCAATGTCGGTGGCTGACGTTCCAAATGTGTCTCTATCACAAGTCAAACACACTTATCTTACACATTATCCAAATCAGAAATATCCCATAATGCACATGTAGCAAATTTCAAAATATGTACTATGCACTTTCGTGACATTCCCGGCACTATCCAAAAAATTCCCATCACAGCCTTTCCTCAATATCAAAACTCAATAAACACTAAAATCCTTCAAGTTGTTTCAGAAATCCGAAGTTATTCTCTAGACATATACGGACTATCCTTATGTGGAACCCATATTTTATACTCAACTTCCATTCAAAAATTGAGACCCCTTATAAACTGAACTAAACTTTTTTTCTTCATAAAACTTATAGCCCCATTCCTCTAGTTTACACCAAATCAAAAATCACCTTATTTGAAAATCTATACAAAAAGTTATGGTTTAAAAACCAAAACACATTTGTCTGGAAACTGGGTCCTCGCCGTGGTGAAGGTTGAACTAGTTGCGGCGAGAGCACAAGTGTGCACCACGGCGTGCACACTTGCTGATGCCGTGACGTACCCGCTTGTGAACGTCGTGACGTGGATGCTTGTGTGCGCCGCGGCGTGCGAACCCAGAAACCTCCCAAAACCCGATTTTTTAACAATTTCCAATCCAGTTCTTTCCATATTTCACAACACAATTCAACGTAACACTAAACATCACTCACACATCATTTCCAACTCATTTCAAACCCAAATTATATACAAAAATATCACAATTTATCCATACTCGAAAAAAACCTAAAACTCAACATATAGGTATCTCATCCTCTAATTTTTAACCCTTAAAACATGAATCATTCATCAAATCAAGAGGAATGATGCTTATACTTACTTGATTTGGCTTTAAAACCTACAAAATCTTCAAGATTTCCTAAACCCAAACCTTTCTCCTCTATTCCTCTTCTTCGACGGCTTCCTCCTCTTTTTCCAAGCAAAAATCCCAATTTTTCCTCTTTATATACCCTTAAGAAGGGTGAAAAGTCCATTTTACCCCTTTCTCTAAACCTTAAGTTTTGGAAATCTTAAGTGTCATGCCCAATTTGCCCTTATACAAATTCTTATAACCTCACTACTTTAATTCAGAAATTCAAACTCTTAGGGACTGAATTGAGATTAAAGTCCTTCAGATTCACACACTTTCATTGTTTCAGTCATACCTATCAATTCCCATTTCAATCAATCCATAAACTTTAATTTTTATAATCCTCTCCAAAATTTCAACGCTCATGATAAAAAAATATGTCTAAATCATGTCATTAATTTGTAGAGTCGATTTGACAATCATTTTCAGTACTGAAAATGATTGTCAAATCACTGAAAATCTCATCGGTACCCATTTAGCAATTTTATGCGAAATACACATCAATCACTCTAATTCACTTCTGCAAACACAAAATTCACATTATTCACAAAAATGACACTTATAGACACATGTGCCGGGAAATGTCACGAATGCCTGTACAATCGTATACATTTTCTAAAACTACCATTCATATCAATATAGAGGTCATTTTGTGCATGAATAAGCCGAGATACAATTTCACACTCAAAACCTGCCATAAATTTGCTATTTACCATTCCCATCGATGATGGGATGTTACACCGGGAATGAAGAAGCAAGAGGTGGAGTATGTGTCTAAGTGTATGAATTGCCAGCAAGTTAAGGCTGAGCACCAAGCTCTAGTAGGGAAGTTACATTTGTTGCCCATTCTAAAGTAGAAATGGGAACGGATCACTATGGATTTCATTATGGGATTGCCTAAGACTCTGAGGCAGCATGATGCTATATGGGTTATACTGGACCGGTTGACTAAATCGGCCCACTTCTTACCAGTAAGAGAGAATAACTCACTTGATCAGTTGGCCCAGAAGTATGTGAATGAGGTGGTGAGACTGCATGGGGTTCCAGTGTCCATAGTATCGGACAAGGATCCCAGATTTACTTCGAGGTTTTGGAGGAGTTTGCAGTCTGTCATGGGGACTAAGTTGAACTTTAATACAACGTTTCATCCTCAGATAGATGGACGGAGTGAGAGGACAATTAAGACTGTTGAGGATATGCTCAAGGCTTATGTATCGGAGTTTAGGGGAGCTTGGGATCAATATATGGCATTGATAGAGTTTGCATATAATATTCTTTATCACAGTAGTATCAGAATGGCACAGTATGAGGCACTGTATGGTAGAAAATGTCAGTCGTCGTTGTATTGGGATGAAGAGGGTTTGAGAATGGTGGAAGGCCCAGAGTTAATACAGGACACAGTGGATAAGGTGAAGTTGATCCGAAGCTGAATTAAAGCGGCTCAGGATAGATAGAAGAGTTATGTGGATCAAAATCGACGTGAAATGGAGCATAAGGTGGGAGACAGAGTATTCTTGAGAGTGTCACCATGGAGGGGAGTTTTGAGATTCAGTAAAAAGGGCAAGTTGAACCCTAAGTACATTGGTCCTTATGAGATAATTGAGAGGATTGGACCTTTAGCCTATAAGTTGGCTTTACCAAATGAGATGTCTCAATTGCATAACCTATTCCATGTGAGTATGCTCCGAAGATACCGATCGGATCTGACACATATGATATCGGCTTAGGAGATTGAAGTTGCTAGTAACTTAAGCTATATTGAGGAGCCAATCAAGATTGTGAGATCACAAATCAAGCAGTTGAGGAACAAGGTTATTCCATTAGTGAAAGTTCTTTGGAGAAACCACTCAACTAAAGAAGCAACTTGGGAAACAGAGGAGCATATGAGGAGACAATATCCCCACCTGTTCGAGCAAACAAGTAAGAATTTTGAGGGCAAAATTTCTTTAAGGAGGAGATAGTTGTAATATCCCATTACTTGTGGTAAGGTTAGAATGGTAAATGTGAGTGATTAATGATAGCTTAAGATGTATTTGCATGCTCATGCACAATGTGTCATACACATACATGAGAATAGTGGAAATTTTGCACATGAACATAATTGTACATGCATTCATGAATAATTACAGGTATAATTAGATTGAGCTGTGATTTCTAGGAGTTTTAAGAATTATAAATTTTATGTATATGGAAAATTGTGGTTATATATGTTGAAATTTTGATTTTTGGAGAGTGTAATTATTGATGTGAAATTTCTTGGGGAATTTTGGAAATTTTAGTGAAATTAGGAATAAGTATTGGGAAAATTATGGAAAATAGGAAAAAGAAATCAAAAGAAGATGTAGAGATAGTTGAATTGTAAAGATGAAAGTTAAGGGAGTTAGCTTTAAAAGAGACTAAGTTAGAGCTTGATGTGAGGGAAGTGACAAATATCTCTTAGGTTGTTTACTTTTTCTAAAAGTAGGCTACTATTCTCTGAGAGTTAATAGGTTAAGTAATATGTCTAAGTTCCTTCTTCATCGTCATCTTTTTCAAGTTTTCTTTCCATACGCAATGTTTTCCATCAAACACCTCCTAAGAGATTCCTCTATTTTTCCTTCCTACACCAAGCCACTTTGCTATTTGTGTCTTCCACCCTAAAAAAACCTATCCTTATCTCCTTCAAGTTGATGAACAAGTGATGCTTGGGAGTTAGAGTGTAGCATCCCCTTACCATAGGGTATACACTGGGACGCCCGTAGGTCATTCCGATACATATCCTATGATAAGGGTGAACTATAGACAATCACTACTGTACCTCACATGGCATCAAATCATAAAGCATCAATACTGAAAATCAAAAAATTTTAAAACCATAAAATTTTCTCATTTCATATCATTAAAAACAGTAATTTACACATCTGTCTGTTTTTCACTGTCTGTACAATACTCCAAAAGAAATCTAATACAAAATGCCTAACTAGGACATCCCTAAAAAATGCCAGCTGACCGACCTGTGAGCTATGACTTCTCTTGCTAACACGATCTACATGGCAGGAAAAGTCTCTCTGGAGCTAGGAGTCTACTCTCTCGGTCCTGAAAAATAATTTGCAATTTTGGGTGAGTTTGCGAACTCAGTGAGGAACCATCATCGATGGTTCACCCAATTCATGCATAGTTAAATAGATCACAGTTATATCATAATAGCCTATTCAAAAGTACCACATAATGATTCACATGAACACAAGACGTTTTGCCTTTCACTCAATCAAGACATTCAATCAAATGCATATGTAATGCGTATGTGACCCTTTTGTTTTTTTCCAATTTATTACGTTGTTGTGACCGAGCGCCTAAAACTATCCCAATCTGGGCGCATTAATCGTTGAGCCTGCGGCCCTGAAACACTGTAGGCTTGAGGCCCAAATACATTGAGCTTAAAGCTCTCGGTGGCTGCTCCTGTCACAACTGTCATTAACTGATCATGAACTCATGCGTGGAATGCATATGTCGAAATAAAACAAAGCCAACATCATAATCAATCCCAAATAAACACATTCATACAAGTGGTTCACAATTAATCACATTAACATCACATATATCACTTCTATGTCATACTCTCCCAATACATCGGACCTCCTGTCCAGAACCCAGTCATAAACAAACGCACAAACCCATCATTCTTCTCCACAGTGTTATAATTACAAAATAATAAACAAATAATAATTATGAAACCATCTAGGTTACTCACCCAATAGCTTCCGAGCTAATGCCGGGAAGTCTCGGCAACGTCCGTGGGATGACGTTCCAACTGTGCCTCTATAACAATCACAATAATCACACATTTCCAAATGCACAATCAAAAATATTAAATAATGCACATGTAGCAATTTAGATGTGTACAATGCATGGTCGTGACATTCCCGACACTATTGCACAAATTCCCGTCGTAAAAATTTTCTCTAAACATTAGAAACTCATTGACACTAAAATCACTCAATTCGGACCTCTATAGGTCCAATTATAAATAAAAGACAGATCAGAAAAATCATGATCCGGACCCCTCACTTCGACCTAACCAATCCTCGACAATTTCAGCTCTAAAAATTCTCAATCTCACAAATAAATGAAATTCAATATTATACGAATCCGATGCCTCGGACGGAAAAGATATTCCCAAAACACGTTCAGACCAACACACTACACGTAACTTCACTCTAGAAATTGAACATCTTAGGGGCTAAATTGAAGTCTGACCTCTTCATAACATTTGTAAATCTATGTCTCTAGTTTAATTAGAAATAAGAATCAGATCGATTGGAGCTCTATAGCTCAAAATATCTCCAAATTACTGAAGCATGTTCAGACTTTTCCAACGGGTCTGCTCACTTAAATCCGATCGATCTTTCTTAGTTTGATCTCAAAAATTCTAAATTTGGTATGGAAAGATAGATAAATATCTTAGGAATCCAACGCTTCAAAAATCAGGTCAATCGGAGGTCGGATGAAAAAGTTATACACAAAAGATTGAATACAGTCATTTGGGGCGCTGCACAAGACCTCATCGCTTCGGGCGAAAGGCGATGGTGAGTGCCTCGTCATCGCCTCGATCGCGATCTGGCGTCATTGCATGGGGGCGCCTCGCTCGATATGCATTTTTTTTTTACATTTCATTATCCAAAACCACCTATTGACTTACCTATCTTTCATACTACATAACTTTTAACACACACTTCCAAAAATCACAAATTAGGTCTCGTTAGAAAGATATTGAAAAATCCTACAAGTTTCATGAAGAATTTGAAATTAAATAATACTTCTAAGAGTGTCAAAAATGCACTCAAAGCTACTGCCTAGTCACACATTTATCATAACAATGCAGCACTTTCACTAAAATCATAACTCTTCATCCCCTTAACCAAAAATTCCAAATTTTATATCAATAAAAAGAGAAAAACAA
The DNA here is from genome assembly GCA_029891385.1 of Erythroxylum novogranatense. NCBI lineage: Eukaryota > Viridiplantae > Streptophyta > Magnoliopsida > Malpighiales > Erythroxylaceae > Erythroxylum > Erythroxylum novogranatense. Next base: position 42,215,890 of record CM057226.1, on the reverse strand, counting down.
ATGCTACATCTTTCATGAATAACTTAGAAGCCAGTTCCATCTCTAACCAAATCAAATTCGCAAACAAAAGTTCAGCCTACCCAATTTATTCTCAACAGAAACCCAATCTATCAAAATTCATAACTCCATATCTCCTTAGCGAAAAATTTCATACCATATAGCAATACAAAGCTTAGACAATATACTACAATTCTCAAGAAGGACCTCACAGCAAATTCCAATTCAAACTAGGTCAAATCCTCTCATGAATGTGGCTATCCTGTTAAGGTTTATGAAATCAACATGTAACCTAAACCATAACAAAAATTTCCAAATTTATATCTAACAATCCTTACATCCAAAATTCGCATAAAATACCTCATTAGAAAGTTACAACAATCCTCTACAACTTTCCAGAAGGTCACTTTTGTCAATTTCACCCTTAACAGTCCCAAATAAATATCAGAACACAAAAAGCACAAAACCTATGCCCTTAGAACATTTGCATACCAAAACACAATTTGGGCTAAAATACCACCTGAACATTATTAGACCATAACTTGCAATCTACACATCGAAAAATATCATACTCAGTGGAATTAGAAAGATAGCACATAAATCTTCAACTTTTAGGAAGACCAATTTCACAAAATCTGTCTCCTTTATCCTAGAAAAATTCTCAAAGTTTCAGGTCTTCAATAATAGAACCTAAATCCGGATACAATTCATCTAGCACACATATCTCAACTTCCAAGAAAAATTCAAAGCTCTTCAAGCCACAATTGGACAGAACTTCCTTCATAGCAATTCTAGCCATACTTCTCCAGTTTAATTTAAATCAAACCTCAACTCAATAACATAACCACATCAAAAGTTATAAACAAATAACTGAAACATACACAAGTTCCATTTTTCAGATTTCATACCAAACTCTACTCCTTTCATGCAAACATCAATACCACATCAATAAACATCCCATTTAGCCAAGAATTCAGCCACAAATTCATCAAGACAATTACTTGAGTAATTAATCACAATTTGGCAGCACACAACATACACAATTTTCTTACTTCATTTCCACTCATTTAACATCATAAACTTCATTGAAAACACTAAATTCACATTCTTTAATTACCATGACATTTACCCTCACACAAGCATACACTTAGACCCAAACAATTAATACAAAAACTTCATGAAATTAATGCACCAATAAGCACAATAAATGCTTCTAACTACCAAGTAAAGGACACAAAACAAAATTCTCACCTAAACAAGCTTCAAGCTCTTCAATTCTTCAATCTTCAAATCTTACTCCAACTTTCCACCACTCACTTACACCTACGGCTACCACTTCCCCACACACTAATAATCATAATTTCAAAGCTTAAGGTTGGTTTTGTGTGTGTAGGAAGGAGGAGCAAGCAACCAAATGAGACAATTTCTTGTATGAAGAATGAACAAACATCAATGAAGGAAGGAGAAGAGTAGCACCCACGGATGAAGGAAGAGTTAGGCTTTCAAAGTGATTTTTTTGGTCTTTCCAAAGAGAAGTGTCGTAAAAGAATGAATGGAACAATACAAAACCATTAAATAAATGAGGACACTTGTCACTTAATGGAGAAAAAGACAAAAACATCAATTAATACCATTTAATCCAAGAACCCTAATACAAATTAATATTTAATCCATCTAATGCTAATGGCTCTATAACAACTCCAAAAAAATCAATTATCCAATATTCCAGTGCCATTGGGCAAAAATTTTTGGTACCGAAAACCAATCAGTCCGCCACTTGGCTATTTTTTCGGTCCGAAAATTCTCCCTGAAAATTTTTAGAAAAATTTCTAAAATTTCCTAAAAATGTAAAACAAACATAAATCACTCCAATTTAATTTTTCAAACACAATTATCACATCAATCACACAAAATTACATTTAGACCCATATGCCGGGAAATGTCATGAATGCATGTACAATCATGTGCATGTGTAAAAATTACCATTCATATAACTATAGAGGTTATATGATGCATGTTCATGCCGAGATATATTTACACTCGCCTAACCCGTCCCAAATGACCAAATTACCCTTCCCATCGGTGATGGGATGTTACAATTCTCCCCTCCTAATAAAAATTTTGTCGTCGAAATTCTTACCTGCTTGGTCGAACAGGTGAGGATACTATCTCCTCATATGCTCCTTGGTCTCCCAAGTTGCTTCCTCAGTTGAGTGGTCCCTCCATAGGACTTTCACCAATGGAATAATCCTGTTCCTCAACTGTTTAACCCTTGACCCTATAATCTGAACCGGCTCCTCAACATAGCTCAAACTACTAGCCACCTCAATCTCCTGAGATGGTATCACATGTGTCGGATCTGATCGATACCTCCGAAACATACTCACATGGAAGACATTATACAGCTGAGACATCTCACTCGGTAAAGCCAACTTATAGGCCAAAGGTCCTATACGCTCAATGATCTCATATGGACCAATGTACTGAGGGCTTAACTTTCCATTTTTCCCGAATCTCAGCACTCTTCTCCACGGTGACACTCGAAGGAAGACCCTGTCTCCCACATTATACTCCATCTCCCTCCGATGATGATCCATATAGCTCTTCTGTCTATCCTGAGCCGCTTTAATGCGACTCCGAATCAGTTTTACCTTGTCCACTGTATCCTGAATCAGCTCTGGACCCTCAATCATTCTCTCACCCTCTTTATCCCAATATAGAGGCGATCGACACTGTCTTCCATATAAAGCCTCATATGGTGCCATCCCGATGCTACTGTGATAGTGATTGTTATAGGCAAACTCAATCAAGGCCAAATACTGATCCCATGCTCCCCTAAACTCTAATACACATGCTCGAAGCATATCCTCGACAGTCTTAATCGTTCTCTCACTCTGCCCATCTGTCTGAGGATGAAATGCTGTACTAAAATTCAACCGGGTACCCATAGCAGACTGCAGATTCTTCCAGAACCTCGAAGTAAATCAGGGATCCCTGTCTGACACTATAGATAATGGAACCCCATACAGTCTCACTATCTCAGTCACATACTTCAGAGCCAACTGATCAAGAGAATTGTTCTCCCTCACTGGCAAGAAATGGGCCGATTTAATTAACCGGTCCACTATGACCCAGATAGCATCATGCTGCCTCGGCATCCTAGGCAACCCCATAATGAAATCCATAGTAATTCGTTCCCATTTTCACTCAGGAATGGGCAACGAATGAAGCTTCCCCACTGGAGCCTGGTGCTCAGCCTTAACCTGCTAGCATGCCATACATCTGAAGACATATTCTGCCACCTGCTTCTTCATGCCAGGCCACCAAAAATGTTGCTTTAAAGTATTATACATCTTGGTAGTACCAGGATGCATAGCATAGGCGGCCATATGCGCTTCCTCCAGAATCTCTGGCCTCAAATCATCTACATCTGGCACACACAACCTCTGCCCTAACCATAATGTCCCATCTCTCAACTCAAATTCAGAATTCAGATCAGACTTCACTTTCTCCATCAATTTCACCATAGCAGGATCTTTGTCCTGAACTCTCCTGATCCTATCATGTAGCATCGGTCTGAGCTTCAGAGTGGCTACCAAAGCTCCACCATGCTCCAGATTCAACTAAACATTCAAAGCCCTCAACTGAATTAAATTAGGCAATCTCAATACCTGAATGTGAGACTTCCTGCTCAAAGCATCTGCCACCACATTAGCCTTCCCTGGGTGGTACTCAATCGTACAATCATAATCCTTCAGCAGCTCTATCCATCTCCTCTGCCTTAAATTCAACTCTCTCTGATTCAGCAGATACCTCAAACTCTTATGATCAGTGTAAATCTGAAATGTCTCACCATATAAGTAATGTCTCCAAATCTTGAGGCAAAACAATCGCAGCTAACTCCAAATCATGCCTTTGGATAATTTAACTCATGAGACCTCAACTGCCTCTAGCATAGGCAATCACTCTACCATGCCGCATCAAACACACCCTAATCCTCGATGGGAAGCATCACTATACACCTCATAACCTCCAGTCCTAGATGGAATAGCTAACACCGGTACAGTGGTCAACCAATGTTTCAGCTCCTCAAAGCTCTTCTGGCAATCCTCAGTCCATCTGAATGGTGCATTCTTCCTCAGAAGTTTTGTCAAAGGGGTTGAGATCAATGAAAACCCCTCGACAAACCTCTGGTAATAACCGGCCAATCCTAGGAAACTCCGAATCTCTGGCACATTCCTTGGAGCTTCCCACTTCATCACTACCTCAATCTTATTATGATCGACCTGAATACGCTCTCCAGTCACTATGTGGCCCAGAAACACTACCTCATCCAGCCAAAATTCACACTTACTAAATTTGGCATAAAGCTGCTTCTCCCTCATCAGCTGCAAAACAATCCTCAAATGCTTAGCATGCTCCTGTCTACTCCTCGAATACACCAATATGTCATCAATGAACACAATAACAAACTGATCTAGGTAGGGCTGAAAGACCTTATTCATCAAGGCCATAAAAGCTACCGAGGCATTGTCCCCTTTGGTCGCCTGGCGCGGATCTCGTCGCTTAAACCTGTGACCTCAGGATTTTGTTGCACTTAAGTGCACGCCTCTCACCACTGAGCTACGTAGCTCAGTGGTAAGAGGCGTGGGTCTTGCACCTAACAAAACCCTGAGGTCACAAGTTCAAGCGACGAGATCCGCGCCTGTAGACCAAAAAAGGGACAATACTAATTTGCTTGGTTGAGGTTCAGCAGACAAGATCCTCTAGTCCAACCAAACCAAAAAGGTGCCTTTTTGGTTTGGGTGGGCCCGCACCATTGATGTTTTGTCCCTTTTTTGGTCTACAGGCGCGAATCTCATCGCTTGAACCTGGGACTTCAGGGTTTTGTTGGGTGCAAGACCCACGCCTCTGACCACTGAGCTACGTCGTGCACTTAAGTGCAACAAAACCCTGAGGTCACAGGTTCAAGCGACGAGATCCGCGCCTAGCGACCAAAAGGGACAATACTAATTTGAGTTGGGTCGGCGAGCACGACAAGATCCGTGGCCCACCCAAACCAAGTAGGTATTTATTTCCTTTGCTTGTTGACAATGTCAATAATGCTTTTCCACACATTTTAATTGAATTTGAACCTGTTTCTGTATTTTGCAACATAGTCTTTTTGCACTTTTTTACTTCATTGAAAAGATAACTTTTATCATCCGTTTTATGTTTTAAAAGGCAAATGACTGGATTTGCTTAAATGACATGGTGACAATCAAATTCTATAACTAAGACTTCTAAACATGAATTTATATCAATTTGCATACTGCTTTGAAATTCATTGACTTTTTTGCTTTATTTTGGTTATCTTCTTTAGTCGTCAGCTCACTCTAGCTCCATCGTCTTCATCCTTCACATGCTTTAGTGACTTCTTCTGCGTGTTAGTTGAGGTAAGTGAGTTTTGTTATTTACTAGGTTTTTGTGTACTTGTTTTAATTTGGGTATTTGTTAGTGGTTACCTCCCATTTGAACTTCCTTCATTTTTTATGTAAATGGCCTACACCAACCGAAACTTGTTTATGGTATGAACTTCAATTTATCAATGAACTAATTTAGGATGAGTTTGAATTATAGTTCCAAATATCTGAATTTTGTCAATGGTTTATTTCATTGATGCTCTCTAAAATGATTAGGTTCTCTTACTTTTTATGTGCAAATCTTTACACACATCTTTTTAATATAATAATAATTTTCTTGTAAACATATTAGATAATATGTATATGTTACAATAATTTATTAATCAAAGTATTCATATTTTTATCTTTACTTATTATATTTGTTACTAGTATGTAATTAATTTAGGTTAAATATCAAAATTCTAACATATAATTTTAAATTTCAATAAAAATATCTAAACCATGCAATTAAAAATTCCAACTTTATAAAATTAAGTAATTCATTTTATGTTCTCGTACCAAATCAAGCTGACCAAGAATTTTCCCTTTCACATCCTTAAATGTGTCTTTAAATTCTCTTTTAACATATATGATTTCAAACAAAAACATAGATCTTCATATAATAAATAATTTTGATCTTAATCCATAACCCGTGATGCAGGTCCCGTGAGACTTATCGGTAAAAACTACCACGACCCTAGGAGTCACAATGAGAAGTTTTTTTTTATTCACAGGTGTAAACTTTGGTGATTAATTCAATTGGTTAATACTTAGGGGATGTTATGTAAAGTTTAGATGTTTTATAAAATTTGGCAAACATGAAGGATACTATGGAATCATTGTTTGAAATTAACAGTTTTACAGAAATGAGTAATATTGATAGATTTTGGATGTATAGATGATTAACACTTGATGGTATCATTAATCCTGAGTTTGTCGAGGGAGTTAAAGCTTTTGTTCATTATGCATGTTCTCAACCTACATATATGGATGGCCTAAAGATTAGATGTCCATGTAAAAAGTGCAAACACATTCATTTCCTTTTTATTGATGAAGTTAATGGGCATTTGTTAAGAAAAGGGCTTGTCCCCAATTATTTTGAGTGGGCACGACATGGTGAACCATTGATTTATAGCACCTCAAGGGTAATCAAATACAATCATCTGTGAACTTAAATGAGTTTGAAAGGGTGATTGGATTTAGAACAAATAATATGGAAGCAAATGAAAATCCTTATATGAAAATGGTTTATAATGCAGCCGACTATACCTTTTAGGAAAATATAGAAAATCTTAAAGAAGAACCAAACCCAAAATGCAAAACAATTTTTTGAGTTACTACACTCAGCTGACCAAGAATTATGACCAAATTGTCAGACAATGACTCAATTGTCTTCAATTGCTCGAATATTGAATATAAAGTCTGAAGGGCATATTTTTTATCGTAGTTTTGATAAAATTCTTGAATGGTATAATGAATCATTGCCTCATCATTTTACAATGATTGATAGTTTTTATAATATGAAAAAAAACTTATTAGGGGTCTTAGTTTGCCCGTTGAAAAGATTGATTGTTGCAAATTGGGATGTATGTTGTATTGGGAAGATGATGTGGAATTACAAGAGTGTAAATTTTATAGTCAAACTAGGTTCAAGCCTAGAAAGCATTCTATGAAACACAAATTAGTACCCTGTAAGTGGATGTATTATTTCCCGCTAACTCCGAGCCTTCAAAGACTATATCCTTCTGATGTTACTACATCTTACATAAGATGACATAATGAACATGAACAAGAAGATGGAATAATGAGTCATTTATCAAATATACTAGAATGGAAACATTTCAATGACACCATTATGAGTTTGCAACTGAAAGTCAAAATGTTAGGTTGGGATTGTCAATGGATGGATTCCAAACTTTTGGTCAATCCAGCCAGTAATATTCATCATGGCCAATCATAATTACTCCTTATAATTTGCCTCCATGGATGTGTATGAAAGAGGCATATATATTCTTGACAATGACTGTGCCAAGGCCTACAATTTTAAAATAAAAAATTGATGTATTTTTACAACCATTGATATTTGAATTGTAGCATCTTTAGTAATATGGTGTTGAGACATATAATGTGTCTCTGAAACAAAAATTTTATGTTGAGAGTGGCTTTAATATAGACCATTAATGATTTTTCGGCATATGCCATATTGTCTGCATGGAACATAGTAGAAAAATTGGCTTGTCTTTATTGTGGTAAATATTTTGATGCATTTTATCTTCCAAACGGAGGCAAAATATGTTGGTTTGAGAATCACAGAAAATTTCTTCCTACATATCATCCATTTAGATGCAATAAACAAAAAGTTCATTAAGAATAGGATGGTAAAAACACCTCCTCCCCGTCATAAAGTTGTTGAAGAGATTTTGCAAGAGATTATGGAATTAGGCTTGCTAAAAGTTACAAAATTTGAAGCTAATGAAATTAATACAAGCATTAGTAAAAACTTTGTTTGGAGAAAATGAAGCATTTTTTAGGGTTTTCCATATTGGAAAACTAATCTGATACGTTATAATCTAGATGTGATGCATATTGAAAAAAAATATTTTTGACAATTTGTTCAATACCATAATGAACATTAAAGGGAGAACAAAAGATAATGCAAAATCACGAACTTTTTGTAGAAGGAATGAGTTACATAAAGATCTTTGCACTAGTAAATATCTGAAAGCATATTACACTTTGGACAAAACATAGAAGGAAATATTCTATGAATGGTTAAAAAGTCTAAAGTTTTTTTATGGTTATGTTTCAAATTTGGCAAGGTGTGTGGACACGAGGAAGTACAATTTATTTAGGATGAAAAGACATGATTATCACACGTCTATGCAAAGGCTAATTTCAAGTGCATTTGGGGAGTTTCTACCGAATAAGGTTTGGGAAGTAATAGCATAATTAAGTTTTTTTTTTAAAAGTTTAACATCATATAAAATCAAGTTGGCTGAAATGGAAAAACTAAAAATGAAAATTCTAATAATTTTGTGCAAGTTAGAAGGGATTTTTCCTCTAAGTTTCTTTGACTGTATGGAGCATCTACCTATGAATTTAACACACGAGGCAAAACTAGCCAGTCCAGTTCAATATTGATGGACGTATCCATTTGAGAGGAAATTCAACAAAAATGATTGTAATTGAAGTAATAACATGTTTTGACAACTAAATTGTAATAACCCTATTTGCTAATATAGGTATTTGCATCACTTAAGAAAAATGTCAAAAATAAAGCTAAAGTTGAAGGTTCGATATGTAATGCTTATTTAGTGGAGGAAGCTAGTACATTTTGTTCACATTATTTTGAGCCACACATTCACATAAGAGAAAGAAAAGTTCCTCGTACTAACAATGGGGGAGGAGCGAGTGATGCTGATGGCAACTTATCCATTTTCACATATCCTGGATGAACATATAGATGTTCAACAAGAAGAATGTTAATAGAGGAAGAAATTGAGGTTGCCTATGGTTACATTTTATTGAACTGTCAAAAGGTTCAACCTTTTATGCAGTAAGTTGAAATTGATTATTTAGATTTTGAAATTTAGTGTTATTCTAATTCCCAAAAAACACAAGATGAAATCAATAAAGAAGTTGGAAGAAACTTTCCTCGATTGTTTGAGGAGTAAGTAAGTTTTCAATTACAAATATTAAAATGATTAAATTATAAGATTTAAGTGTTCAAATGACATTATACTGTTTGGTATGACAATTTCTTTTATGTAGGCCTCAGAAAATCCAATAGAGAACAAGCTCATATATAATCTTGTGAAGGGACCTCTGTAAATTGTTAAATTGCATCCAGTGTATTTCGTTAATGGATACAAATATCATACAGAATATTATAATCATATCATGGCAATAATAAATAGTGGAGTTTGCATACAGGGAGAATTGATGGATTACTATGGTAAAATTATTAAGTTAATTGAAATTGAGTATCCTACATTGCTAATAAAGCGAAGTGTGATATTTAAGTTTGACTAGTTTAATCATACTCCAAATATTTAAACAAAAGTGTATAGCTGATATAATCTAGTTGAAATCAATAACCGAAGAAGATTGAGACAATTTGAACCTTTCGTGATGGCAATGCAGGTGATTCAGGTGTATTATGTCCCTTTTCCTAGCTTATGACAAGATAAATCAGATTGGTTGGTCGTTTGCAAAGTTAAACCTAGAGGTATTTTTGTATCATATGGAAAAGGAGAACAGAGAAATAAAATTAAATTGTTTTAGGAAGATGTTTATAAAATAAATGCATCTATCACATATGACAATAATAAACCTTTGATTAATCCATCAAATAAACATGTTGAAATTTCATTTAGAGAGGATGACGAGGGCCAGAGATCTAAAAAGGGGCCTGAGTTTGATTCTTATTATTCAGAAATAGAAGATAATTTTAATTTACAATTAAGTGATGATAGCGATTAATTTATGCTTGTAACTGAATATTATATTCAACAAATCAATTATTTCCATTTTAATATATTGTGTAAAATATTGAATTCAAATTATTATATTTCTAGAAAATTCAATCAAATATGAATTTCAGGTTAAAATATGTCACTAAAGAGAAAACATGATATAATGCAACCTAGGTTCAGACAACGATTCAGAGGTACTTATTTTCCAAGTGAACCATCACACTCTGCAGCTGTAACTGAATCATCTCCTCCCCTTCTACTACACTTGCAGATGAGACATCACCTTCCGTACCTACTGCTACACCGTCCAGCACCCCTATATCATCCACTACCCCTATAGCAATAGAGATATTAGGGGTAAATGATACAAATGAAGGAGGTGGCCTCTAGCCTAAAGTTGAGGGAGCTGATGGAAGAACTTTCATCACAATTGTTAATAATTTGTAAGTGAAAATACATTAAACACTATATGTTTATAATTAAGTTATAGGTTTAAATTTTAAAAATGGTATAAAATTTTTTGTTTTTATATTAGGTTAATTCCGTCTAGACCGTGCTTAAGAAACATAACATCCAAATTTCGAGAGAAGATTTATCTTAAGGGTTATGTTTGAAAGAATATCTCTCAGGCCATAAAGGAATTTTACTATCAGGAGTTTAAGGTAAAAAATTATTTTCTTTTTTAATTGATTTTTATACATTAATTAGGTAAATATTATTACATTATAAGTATTTACCGAATTTTTTCTTTTTATTTCAGAAAGATTTTTTTTTGGATTTTGAATTTGACACGATCATTAATAAATTATGGGAGAGACGAGCACATACACGTTATCGAACTTTGTTGGTTCAATACACAAGGCTAGTGTAAGACACCTTATATTTTTGAACAAATATGAAGTCGTTGGCAGTAGTATTGAACATCATCTAAGGTAATGTCCATTTTAGAGCGTAATTCTACCAACTAATGTGGAGGATTAGGGGAGAGTCTTCCCGCACATATAGGAGGATCTATTACTCACCACGAGCATGTAGAGAGACTTGTAAGTATTTACACTTTACATTTATATTCTGATTTTTTACTTTGCTGTATATCAATTTAAATTGATGTATGAATTTTGGAATAAAAATATGTGTATTATGGAGAATGATAATTTTATAAATGTCTGGTGCCATATATAGCTATGTTGTTAAGTAAATTTCTTTATTCAACATGAGGTAAATATTATAAAAATAAAGAAAATTATGTCAAAATTTTTATAAACTCTAATTGACTTATAACATTTTATTCTTATATAGGAAAAGTTTATAGGCATGAGGCCTACACCGCGTTAGCTCTTTTTGCACACTTTCATTAAAAAGCATGATGGTGTGACAGTGGTCAGCATCTTTTGTAGAGAACTTAATATATGTGAAATTTATGATTTAATATCAATTCTTAATAATTATCACTTACTAATATAAACGTTGCCTTCTAATAGGTCAAATACAATAAAGTATTCAATGACAGTCTCAGCAATCTGAAGCTGCTGATGAGAGTCAGACATATCTTGATGCAATGAGTGGTAGGGATCGTCATGAAAGGATCTTCGGCTTAGGCTCATTTGCGAGCACCTGTTATTCGCAATTCTCCACGTCCAGTACAGCAACATCTAATAGACAGTCGACAACCAATAAAGTTTATGAGCTTTGAAGGATAGTACAGATATTGATATCTCAGTTGCAGCAGTCGATGGAGATAGATGAGTTGAAGGGAGGGGTAGCACCTCATCACAGCAATCAGAGCGTCCACAGTCACCAAATCAATAGTGTACTTGTAGTCATTTCTTTTGAATTACAAATACTTATTATCTTCAATTTAATGTTTTTATTATCAATTAAGATAACTTTATCTTTATATCATCAATCAACTTTCTATTTAAATAAATTAAATGTATAAACAAATCAAAATATTATACACAAATAATTCATAACTGTTGAAATTATGCATTAAACATGAGATCATGAAATAAAATTTAATGACGAGATTTTTTAAAAAAATTTAAAAAAATAATTATCAATGGAAAACAAGTGTATGTTGGTAAAATCCATTATATTTACCATCATAAAACAACAAACCGTCGATAATATTGACAACCCGTCGCCAACTTTACTGATAGGATTTGCCGCAGAAAACCCTCAGTATGCTCACCAACGGAACAATCATAATCGTCGGTACTGTTGTAACATGTTTACCGACAAAATAACCAATACCATATGTAAATATGTCGACGAAAAAATCTTTACTATCGGTAAATTTACCGATAGTCTAATGAACAAACAACCATCAGTATATTCATTGATGGTTACATAAAATTTATTCATCGAAAATTATTACCTACGGCTATTTCAATAACACCTTGGTCCGTTGGAAAATTTCGTCACTAAACTACCTTTTCAACGAAATTTTTAAGTTTTCTGTTGGTAATTTCTGTCACTAAATTACATTTTTCTTATAGTGAAGTGAGACAAGTTAATTCAACTATTCTTTCAAGGTGAGACATATGTTAAATATAGTAAGTCAACTCACTTAGTATGTAGATACTTAAGAGTTGATACAAGTAATTTAGTTAAGAGAGGTAACTATACCTTGAAAATAAGAGAACTACATAAGGAAGTGGAGTAATGCACATGAAACTTGGAAGCATATAAAAGAGAGTGGGAGAATTTTGATGACCTTAAGCTATTAGTGGAATAGGGTTTTAGTGTCAGTAGGCATATGTGGAAATAGAACGTTAATGACCTTAAGCTTCTATGGTAATAAACTTTCAACTTGATTTAACTTCTTATAGGTTACTCTAATGCCTAAATAGTTTGATAAGGGATTTGGAAGAGTGACCTTAAAGGATCTAAGAAAAAACCTTTGGGAAGTTGTGATAGGTAACATAGATTAGTCAAGACATGTGAACATTTTTGTTTTTTATTTCATTATTTTTTTATATTGCTTCTGTTTTTGCAATAACTGTTATCAAAACAATTGATATTGTAATAATTAGTATTAGAGCAACTGATAGCGTAACAATTGGTACCAAAGCCTAAATTATCCTTATGAAGCTCAAGTTTGCTATTAAGATGTCTTTACATAAGTTTAATATTGAGAAGTTTAATGGATCAAAAGATTTAACTCTATGGAAAGTGAAGATTATAGCAAATTTTGTTCAATAGAGATGCATAGTAGTGGTAAAACGAGAACAAAAACGGCTAGAGAATTTGGTGATATCAGAGAAGGAAAATATTTTATCTAAGGTACACAACACAATATTGTTAAGTTTGGAAGACAAGGCCTTGAAAGAGGTGGTTGATGAAACAATTGTTGCTTTGTTATGGAAATAACTTGAAAGTAGGTATTAGAAGAGATCACCTATGAATAGTTTACATTCAAAGCAATGTTTATGTTGGGCCCGGGCCCCGGATCCCTATTCGGCGGCCTCGGTCGGCGCCGTACGGCAGCCCATAACCGACCGATCGAACATCCATACATATACAATTCGATTCATAATTCACACAAAATATTCTCATACAATCAGCGCTACATGCATTTAAAACATGAATTAAACACCCGTAAACTAAGGGACTCCATGCCATACATATGAAGAAATTTAACAGTATGCATAATCATACAAAATCTGAATAAAGTTTCAATCAAAATACATGAAAATGCTCCATGATAAGATGCTGGAGGGCTAAACAAAATACTAACTTAATCAAAGCTCTAACTAGCTCGAAGTTTCCGATGCCTTGCAAGATCAGCGATCGGCTGTTCTTCACTGAGGAGGAAAGTAATGGGTTGAGCTACATTTCGATTGGCTAATATAATCATAGCCATCGACAACTAGCATTGCAAATCCAGCATATTGTATGATTATGCATAGCTCGACCCATTTCTTCAGATTGTACGGCATGGAGCCCTTAGTTTATGGGGTGTTTAATTCATGTTTTAAATGCATGTGTAGCGCTTGATTGTATGAGAATGTTTATGTGTGAATTATGAATCGAATTGTGTATATGTATGGATGTTGAGATCGGGTCCGAAGTTATGGGGCGCCCGTCGCCGGCGTGACCAGAGGAGCCACCTCGGGAATAGGGATCCGGAGCCCGGGCCCAACATGTTTGGTATCAGAGCGCCTAGGTTCAGTGTCCTCGGCTTAGACTGCATAGTAGGATGAATTGTGTGATCTATGATTATTTGTTGCATTAATTGATTGCATTAAGTGACATGCATATCATGCATACATGTAGATTGACCAGTAGCTAATCCTTAGTGTTTACCTGTGAAGGAGTACAATGCCACCTTGTAAAAGGACACGAGGAGTTCTGCAAGGATCTGCTGCACCTGACTCTCATACTAGAGAGGAGAGTACTGATGAGTCAGTAGCTCTAGAAAATGCTGAGGCATCTGTAGGGCTAGAGAGTGAGCCCATGCCCTCGCAGACTCAGGAGTCGCCTGTTCCGCATGAGCAAGTGCCTCCATTGGATCCGAGGTTGTTTCAGCGCTCACTCAGCGCTTGTTCAAATGCATGGATCGATGCCACACCTTGACCTCACCTCACGAAGGGGAGACGGTTTGATAGATTGAGAAAGTATGGGGCAGTCGATTTCTTTGGAACATCGATCCGTAAGAAGCGAGACTTGGTGAGGAAGGCGAGAAAGTCTTTGGATCGAGATGGAGTGTGAGGATGACGAGAGAGTCATCTATGTTGCAAGTCTACTTCAGAGAGATGCTCTGCATTGGTGGGAGACTGTGCCAGGCAGTCAGATGAGACCCGTGGGGTTATCATGGCAGAATTTCTTGGATGCTTTTAAGAAGAAGTATCTGTCAGAGGTTTATATTCAGCAGAAGCAGAGGGAGTTCCTCAGTTTGACTCAGAGGGAGATGTCAGTGAGTGAGTATGAGCGTCGGTTCACGCAGTTGGTGAGATATGCCTCAGATCTGATGCTGAGTGAGGCTGCTAGATGTCGCCGGTTTGAGTCGGGTCTGCACTTGGCTATCAGAGAGAAGGTGATTGTGCAGAACTTTTGTGATTTCCAACAGCTGGTTGAGGCAGCTTTGAGAGTGGAAGATATTGAGAATATCAAGAGTGCAGTGAACAAGAAGAGAAAGGGCAGAGAGCAGTCCAGGAGGGGAGGTAGCACTAGTACTCCTATGCCAGACAGAGTCTTTGGGAGCTTCCAGTTCAATCGAGGAGAGGAGCAATGGTGCCAATGACCGAGATCCGATGAGGACTTCTCATGTCTCACCAAGCCTCGACGGTGGGCGGCAGTAGAAGGGGAGATGGGGACAAGTCATCCGTCCCTAAGTGTGAGCACTGCGGCAATTTCCATGGTGCAGAGTGTTACCGATTGACGGGAGCATGTTTCAATTGCGGACAGAAGAGACACAGGGCCAGAGGGTGTCCTCAGTCGTCCAGGAGAGAGGGATCTCAGATGCAAGCTTCCAGGAGACCAGAGACTGTGGGTCAAAAGACTGCAACAGAAGTGGGTAGTTCTGATGCAGCCAAGAGAGTGGGTCTTCCAGGTAGACCGAGAGGGCAGGCACCGGCTAGAGTGTTTGCAATGACTCGGGAGGATGCATAGGCCACTCCAGATGTTGTCACTGGTATGGCTAGATTATTTGCTGATGATGTGCTTGTTTTGATTGATCCAGGTTCTACTCATTTGTTTGTTTCTTCGAGTAGACCTGTGTGTGATAGGATTGTGAGCCCATTGGATACTCCACTGATGGTGAGTACTCCAATCGGCCAGTACATTGTGATTAGTCAAGTGTATAGAGACTGTGAGCTATGTATTGATGGAGCACAGTTGGTGGTAGATTTAATGCCACTGAAGATGGGAGGATTAGATGTCATATTGGGTATGGATACCTTAGAAAAGTACAATGCCCATTTGGATTGCAAGCAGAAGACAGTGAAATTTGATTTGGGCAATGGCAGAAGAGTGGTGTTTACTGGGGACAGAAAAGCAGGTCCGCCCGGAATTGTTTCAGCATTGACAGCAGAAAAGATGATGAGGAAGGGTTGTGAGGCGTTTTTGGCTTATGTGGTGGACACCAGGGCAGATAGAGGGAAGCTGGAGGATATTTCAGTAGTCAGGGAATTCTCAAACGTCTTTCCCTAGGAATTGCCAGGACTACCACCAGCTAGGAAAATTGAGTTTCCCATTGAGCTTCTGTCAGGTACGACGCCAATTTCTATTCCGCCTTACCGGATGGCTCTGACAGAATTGAAAGAGCTTAAGGAGCAGTTAGAGGAGATGTTGGAGAAAGGGTACGTTAGACCGAGTTCTTCACCTTGGGGAGCTCCGGTCCTATTTGTGAAGAAGAAAGATGGCTCGTTGAGGATGTGTGTGGACTACAGAAAACTGAATCAGGTCACTGTGAAGAACATGTATCCGCTTCCTCGCATTGATAATCTGTTTGATCAATTGCAAGGGGCAAAAGTCTTCTCTAAGATAGACTTGAGATCGGGTTACCATCAGTTGAGGATTAAGGAGTTGGATGTGCCGAAGACTGCTTTTAGGACGCGGTATGGGCATTTTGAGTTTATGGTGATGCCTTTTGGATTGACGAATGCTCCTGCAGCGTTTATGGATTTGATGAATCGGGTTTTTAAGCCATTCTTGGACTAATTTATCATTGTCTTTATCGATGATATCTTGGTTTATTCCAAGAGTGATGAGCAGCATTAGGAGCATTTGAGGATTGCTTTAGAGGCTTTGAGGAGAAACGAGTTGTATGCCAAATTCGATAAATGCAAATTTGGCTGAGAGAAGTTGCATTTCTTGGACATGTGATTTCCGAACAGGGAGTGCATGTGGATCCAAAGAAAATTGAAGCTGTGGTGAATTGGGAAGCACCGAATAATGTGTAGGAAAATCCCGGTGTGTGCATCACATGCACACGCAAGTGAAAACAAAATTTTTGTTCCGGACCTTCAAAGCCAGGATCCATGTGTCTATATATCGAAATCAAACCATAACGGCCAAAGGAGACCGTCTCTAACGGTATCCACGCAAAGATCGGAGAACCTAACCGGGACAAACCCTTTGACCCGAGAATAGCTAGAACAAAGTAAAGACTGCTAGATCTTACCTTTGTTCTTGGAGAGTTTGAAATTAACGATGGAGGAAGATGAAACTTGATGAAGAAGAGAGCTTGAAGATCGTTGGAGAGAAGAGAATAGCTTAGGATTTTCTCAAAATCCTTTCTACCTATTTCATTCTCACAAAACCAACGAACATCACTCTTCTTTCTTTCATTTTCATGTCTTTCCTTTTATCTTTTAGCCATTAAATGCAATTAATGACTAGGCAAAAGAGAAGAAGCTTCTCCATTCTTCTATCTTCCACGTAAATCATATATATATATATATATATATATATATATATATATATATATATACTTAATTAATTAATAAGATATATATATATATATAAATGCTGAAGTGGTCCAGTCACAGTGGAGTCGGTCCTACCGGTCTACCCGGTCCCGGTATGGAAAAAACCACCGAAAATCTTTTTCAGCAATATCGATGTCGCGATCTCATCGGGACATATCTCGATCTCATCGGGATCCATTTAATCCCATTGCTCTCCATTTATTGGATCTCATCCAAAACTATTTCTATTTAATTCTCAAGTCACTCTTATCGTGTGACCCATTAAGTTCCGGTTATGTTGGCCACTTAGATTAACACTTAATCTGAGCAAGTCATGAGCGTATCTAGCAACACATCATGACCCCAATTGACCGGAAAGTAATTGGTTTGACGAATGAACCTATATTCATCATGGACCATATCATGAACCTTTCCATAGACAATTCTTGTAATTAGTCCTTTCACCATGCTATACCCCACTTGGTTATGAGTATGGGCAAGTGTCAACTCTTACTAGATTGACTAGGTCAAATCTAGTCAGTGATATCGATTCTTGTCACGGGACTCATTACTTTATATGTCACTGAAGACACTCTTCATGACATATGAACTCCGGCCAGAGATTTCCAGGTAATGACCCTGACAAGAGGTCATGGGTATCATCTTCTGATATCACAGAAGTGGTGAATTCTCTATTGGCTACTCAATTACTTTCGAATACCTCAAGCTGTACCCAATCACCACCCTATGAGCGACCTATGTAAGGCAACAAGGAATGGAGTCAAAGCACAGAATCAGTAACCAAGATATCCTTGAGTACCTCAAGTCTAAGGAAACTTGCACCATTGCTATGATGAGATTATCACTGACATTAGGATAGGACATTCATGTGATGATCTCATAGCAGGTCATCCAATGTACTTACTACCTCTAGTAAGCATTCACATCTCAACCCTAAATATCTCATATTTACAGTTTCTAAGATCCACTGCTTGATCAAATCAAGGAGCTTGAGATGTCTTAGTCTCTCGGATTCTGATGTCGGCCAAATAATCCTATGACTAGGGATAATTTGATCTTGACATAATTGCACATGATAGGAATCTCAGTAGTATGATCACATCATACTTTTCTTCATGCTATGTCATATATCATGGACTTTATTAATTTACTTATAGATCAATATCAGTTCATAAATAATGAACAACAAAGTAATGAAATATGCCTTTCTTTATTTTTTCATAAAGTATGTACACAACTTTGTACAAAAATACGCTAAAGGCGATTGCCTTTAGGGCACTACTCTAACAATCTCCCACTTGACCTAAAGCCAATCGCCTTGATATCTAATACCATAGGCGAGTACATGAGAATCAAAACTCTTTTTTGATAATGGCTTTATCAACGGATCAACAATATTATGCTCTGTGGGAATTCTCTCTATCTGGACATCACCTCGTCCAATGATCTCCCTAATCAGATGATATCTGCGGAGTACGTATTTGGATCGTTGATGAGACCTTGGTTCCTTCGCCTGCGCAATAGCCCCATTATTGTCACAATACAACTGTATGGGCCCATCACAGCTAGGAACCACACCAAGTTCAGTAATGAACTTCTTAATCCAAACTACTTCCTTTGCTGCGTCTGAAGCAGCAATGTACTCTACCTCGGTTGTTGAATCGGCAGTCGTCTCTTGTTTGGAACTCTTCCAACTGACTGCCCCGCCGTTCAGTGTGAATATGTAACCTGATTGGAATTTAGAATCATCCTTATCAGATTGAAAACTGGCATCTGTATACCCGCTCACTTTGAGATCCCCATCTCCATATATCAAGAAAATATCCTTAGTCCTTCGCAAGTACTTGAGGATATTCTTGACAGCTACCCAGTGACCCTCATTAGGATCCGATTGGTATCTGCTCGTAACACTTAGAGCATATGATACATCGGGTCTCGTACATAGCATATTGTACATGATAGATCCTATCACAGATGCATACGGGATCATACTCATGCGCATCGTCTCATCTTGTGTCTTAGGACACATAGATTTCGAGAGTGTTATCCCATGAGTCACGGGAAGGTACCCTCTCTTGGATTGCTCCATGCTAAACCTCTTTAGCATCTTGTCTATGTACGTTGATTGTGAAAGACCAAGCAACCTTTTTGATCTATCTCTATAGATCCTTATCCCAAGGATATAAGTTACTTCGCCAAGGTCTTTTATGGAAAATTGTTTGGATAACCAAATCTTCACAGATTGTAGCATAGAGACATCGTTTCCTAGTAACAATATGTCATCTATATATAGCACAAGGAATACGATTGCAGTCCCACTAACCTTCTTATACACACAGTATTCATCCAGATTATGTGAGAAACCAAACTCTTTGATTACCTCATCAAAACTGATATTCCAACTCCTGGATGCTTGCTTCAATCCATAGATAGATTTCTGAAGCTTGCATACCTTTTCGCCATCATAGGAGGTGAAACCCTCAGGTTGTGTCATATACACATCCTCAGCTAGATTCCCATTTAAGAAAGTTGTCTTCACATCCATTTGCCATATCTTATAATCATAATGAGTGGCAATGGCTAGGAGTATCCTAATGGATTTAAGCATTGCTACTGGGCTGAAGGTCTTGTCGTAGTCAACTCCTTATCTTTGACGAAAACCTTTAGCCACAAGCCTTGCTTTATAGGTAATCACATTACCATCCATGTCGGTTTTCTTTTTGAAAACCCATTTACACCTTATGGGTTTTATTCCTTCGGGTGCCTCAACCAAAGTCCATACTTTGTTTTCATACATGGAATCCATTTCAGCTTGCATGGCATGAAGCCATTTCTCAGACTCTGAACTCTTCAGAACCTCTTCATAGGTGGTAGGCTCATTATCTTCTATGAGCAATACGTCATTATGTTCATTCATGAGAAATCCATATCTCTCGAATGAGCATATCCTACGTGACCTCGTAATTTCGTGTGTTGTAGAAGGTTGAACTGTTACTTCATCTGCATGAGTCACGCTTTGAGTTCAGGCGGTTGATTGCGTCTCTGTTTCGAGCATCTTGAACTTCTTGAGTTCAATTTTGCTCCCACTGTCTTCTTATAAAAGAAACTCTTTCTCTAAAGACAGCATGCTTTGAAACAAACACCTTTTGTTTCTCGGAAGGTAAATTGATATCTCATTGTTTCTTTAGGATATCCTACTAACAAACATTTGTCAGACTTTGCATCAAGTTTATCTGACTGTATCCGCTTCACATAAGCAGGACAACCCCAAACTTTCAAATGAGTAAGATAGAGTCTTTTGTTAGTCCACATCTCATATGGAGTAATATCAACTGTCTTTGATGGAACTCTGTTTAGCAAGTAAACAACTGTCTCGAGTGCATACCCCCAAAAAGATTTTGGTAACTTTGCAAAGCCCATCATCGATCGTACCATATCTAACAAGGTTCGATTTCTCCTCTCAGCCACACCATTATGTTGTGGTGTGTAAGGTGGAGTCCATTGAGATAAAATCACATTATCTCTGAGATAATCTAAAAACTATTGGTCTAAGTATTCCCCACCACGATCGGATCGTAATGTCTTGATACTTTTCCCAAGTTGGTTTTCTACTTCATTTCTGAATTGTTTGAACTTTTCAAATGCTTCAGATTTGTATCTCATCAGATACATGTACCCATATCGAGAATAATCATCAATAAAGGTAATGAAGTAAAGACAACCACTTCTAGCAAGGATGGACATCGGACCACATACATCTGAATGTATTAGGTCTAATACTCCAGTCGCATGTTCACCCTTTCCCTTAAAGGGTAACTTAGTCATCTTGCCTAATAAACAAGATTCACATGTGTCATATGATTCATAATCAAATGACCCCAAACTACCACTCTTGTGGAGCTTAGCTATGCGTCTCTTATTTATATGGCCAAGGCGACAATGCCATAAGTAAGTTGATTTTAAATTATCTCGTTTATGTCTTTTCGTGTCATTGACATTCATAATTGGATGTGACATATCTAATATGTAAATTCCATTGCATAATGTACCAGTACCATAAAGCATTCCATTCAAACTAATAGAACAACCATTGTTACTAAAAGTCAAATGGAAACCAGCTCTATTTAAACAAGAAACAGACAATATGTTCTTTGTTAAAACAGGTACAAAATAGCATTCATCCAATTTAATTACAAGCCCACTTGGGAGTGACAAAAAATAAGTGCCTACGGCTAATGCAACAACTCTTGCTCCATTTCCTACACGTAGGTTTAGTTCTCCCTTCATGAGCTGTCTACTGTCCCTGAGGCCCTACATATCATTGCATATGTGTGAGCCACAATCGGTATCTAATACCCATATGTTATGGTCGAAAGCGATATTAACCTCAATGACAAACATACCGAAGGAGTGGGGCATCGATGCCTTCTTCTGCTTCAATTCTTCCAGCATAGACTTTACAAGTTTCCGCTTCCAGTTGGCCATCTTGCCACAATAGAAGCAAGTTCCTTTTGGTGCAGTTTCTTTGGTTTTCTTCTTGGCTGCACTTCCTTTTGGTTTCTTAGACTTTTTCTTCTTTAGATTCTTTTTCTTTGAACCAGAAGAAGAAGAGGCCACCATACGCACTTACTTGCTATCCTTCTTGATAGCTTGCTTCTCATTGTCTTGAAGCGATTGATCAACTTAGGGATTGTCGTGGATATTTGGTTCATCCGATAGTTTAACACAAACTGTGAATAACTATCAGACAATCTAACTAGAATTAAGTCAACACTTAATTCATAATCCATAACAAAACCTAAGACACCAACCTCTCAATATACCTATTCATCTTGATTGCATCTTGCCGCAGATGAACTCGAGTCATCTTAGTAGTGAAGAGTAGCCTCGAGGTCTCATACCTTCGATCGAGCTTGCTCATCAAACAGCTCCCTAAGATGAAACACTATGGTATTAGCATCCATAGACTCATGCCGCTTCGCACTCTGGTGACATAGATGCGAGCATAATGCAGGTAGCCATGTCACTGTCTTTGAGATGCTTACGATATGCTTTCTGATCCTCATCAGAAGCATCAACAGCAGGTGGATCAGGAAGTGGAACATCGAGGACATAACCCAGTTCCTCAGATCTGAGAACAATTCTCAGATTTCTTAGCCAATTAAGAAAATTAGGTCCAGTTAATTTATTGGAGTCCACGAGTGAGCGCAAGTTCACACTAGAAGTCATCTTCAATCAACCTAAAGGGAAAGAGAGAAAGAATGTTAGAATAGAATTACATGCATGATCATAAGGACTTGCATGACATGCATATGGCTCCCACTAGTTTCAAAGAATCCATAACCCTCATTACGAATCTAAGAAACATTATGACAAAATGTCCTAGTGGGTCAATATCCGACATTACTAAAATGACCTTGGGTTTACCCAACAAGCCATCTTAGGTCAATCGGTAGGTATCAGTCATACCAATTGCATCATAGATATCTGACATTACTAAAATGACCTTGGGTTTACCCAACAAGCCACCTTAGATCAATCTGTAAGCGATCTAGAAGGGGGGTTGAATAGATCTTTAAATCTTTTCGTAATTTTCTACAATAAAATCAGAAGTTAATTCACACAATAGTAATTTAAACAAATTTAAATACAAAGATTAGGGAAGAAGATCAAACACTATTTTTATAGAGGTTCGGTGCTAAGACCTACGTCCTCTACCTAAGCTCCCACTTAGGATTTTGCAAACCACTTTATTACACACTTTGTAGTTCAGCAGAACTCTTACAATCCCGCTTGATTTCGGCTCAAGCTACCTTTACACTTGATTTGTCTTCCGGCACAAATCTTACCAATACCGCTTGATTTCTGGCTCAAGCAACCTTTACAGATGATTTGTCTTCCGGCACAAATCCTACCAACAATACTTGATTTCCGGCTCAAGCTACCTCACACGTCACCTTTCACTAGTCACTCAATTTGTAAAATAAATATGATAAAGATCTAAGAACAAGTGCTCAATACAAATGTAAACAAAGTAAGAATAATGATGAACAATTTGGAGCAAGACAAGAGTATTTTGGCTTGTATAACTTGTGTATACTCTTCATCAATCATCCACCCTTTATATAAGAAGAAATATAGCTGTTGGGACTTATTCTAGCCGTTGCTAGATTGAAATGACCGTTCCTTAATAATCTCCCTTCCATTTTTAGCTAATTGGACCGTTGGAATTAATGTGTTGTACCCATAAGTCGACTTGTCGAGTTGTATAAGTCGACTTGTGACAACATTTTACGTAAACTTGCATCTCCGCTCTTCTATAAGTCGACTTGTGATGTGTATGTCGACTTGTGGTCCACGATAAGTCGACTTGTATGTTGTTAGTCGACTTGTGTTGACATATCTTCGTATATTAGTCGACATATGATGTTCTAGTCGACTTATGTAAGCTTCAACGGTAATATCCACTCAAATCTTCTATAATCTTCATTATTTAAGCCTCTTTCACTTATAGGAAACTTCCATCTTGATTCTTCAATGATTAAACACTTGCCCATCTTGATTTGTACAATTCTTTCATTGAATATCAATCCCAAAATACCTGAAACAATTTCTTAACTAATTACATACATTTTATTATTATCAAAACATAAGTGGAATTAATTTGTCAACCACCATTGGTCCAACAATCTCCCCTTTTGATAATGACAAAATACTTAGAAATTGTTTAAGAAATGAAAACAAAGAAACATTGATCAAGGTTTTATACCTTGTCATTTTGGTTAGAAGTCTCCCCTCAATCATATAAATCATTGAATTTTAATAACCTTGAAAATCAATTAAAATTTTAACAAACTCCCTTAATCAAATAACTAATGAATATCCAATTTCTCATTTTTCTCCCCCTTTTTGTCATAATCAAAACAACTAATACAAACCAACAATAGATGAAATATGGCAATCACATTAAATAGAGAAACAAGTCATCAAATACAAATAGTCTCAAGTAGCAAGCAAATACAAATGATATGAAATGTTGGTCTTGGCTAGATACAAAAACCATCATGGTGGAGAAACATTATCATGAATAAATCTCAAAAGTATAAGAGAAAATGATTTCGGAGATTTTGGGAAAAAAAAAGATAATTTTTAAAGAAGACCCAGATAACTTATATTCGACTGGTAGTTCATAAGCAAACACAGATAGCAAACACAAAGAAATGCAAGTCATAACATAACAGTCCAACAATTAATACAAATATCAGAAAGTAATAAGAAGCACCACACACTTGAAATAGCATAAGAATCCGTGTAGACAAAAGTCGACTTGTTTACCTCCATAAGTCGACTTATCATGAAATTTTTTCATTCCCAAAGGTTGTGTATATCATAGGTCGACTTATTGACCCACATAAGTCGACTTTGTTGTTGTCTCTACTCATATGCCTTGAACTTTCACTATCAGTGTACCATGTGCTTGGTGGATCTTCATTCCTTGCTTGTACCTACAACTGCAACATCCTTTCTTTTCATTGGTACCCAAGCCATCTTGGGTCCATTTTGGTTAGTCATATAAACCACATTAGGTGGTGTTGTACCTTTAATCACCCAAATTTTCTTAAATTTGATACATCTCCTAATAGTTTTACATGCAATTTCTATATGACCATCTTTCAAGCATCTAGCACATTGAGCAACTTTTCCATCCTTGGTAAATTTGGAAATTAAAGAACAATCTCTATTATAAGGATCATATCCCAAACCATGTTTAGAAATAGAATATCTTTGTAAAGACAACATCTTTTCAAACTTTGCATTTCCACCAGCAAATTTTCCAACCACATAAGAAAACTCCTTTCTAAGTCTATCAAGCTCACAAATAAGATTTTCCTTTTCAATAAGACATGCAGAATGATCTTCCTTAGGACTATCTAAATCATCAATAGTCTCATGTAAGGCACTATTTTCAGCAACCAATTCTCTTATTTTCTTTCTCAATTTCTTGTTGATTTCAATAGCTTCTTCAAAATCAATTTGCAAAGCATTAAAAGACTCTATAAGATCTTGATCAAAGAAAGTTACCTCATCTTCATCATCACTTGTTGAGGAGCTATTGGCCATAAGCGCTAGGTTGTTTTCATCATTGCTTTGATATGCTTCCTCATCATCACTCCACGTGGCTATAAGGTTAGCTTTCTTTTTCCCTTTGTCATTTTTCTGGAGATTTGAATTTGAGGATGAGCTTTTCTTTTCGTCATAACCTTTGGATCTTCTTTCCATGGCAAATTTCTTCCTTTCTCCATTTCTTCCACCAATTAATTCCTTCCTCCGATTTTTGAGAAGTCCTTTGAATTTTCTCAAATTTCTGGCATACATTGCTATTTCTTCGTCTTTCTCGTCTTCATCTATTTCTTCATCACTTTCATCAAGAGAAGAAACATTACCCTTTAAAGCAATTGATTTTTGTGACTTACCTCTACCTCCTCTTGATTTGAGAATGATCTCATAGTTGATGAGTGATCCAACCAAGGCGTTAAATTCCAGATGATTGAGATCTTTGGATTCCATAATGGCGGTGACTTGTGAGTCCCATTCCTTTGGTAGTGAGCGAAGAATTTCTTCACCTTCTCGTTATCCGTCATATGCTTTCCAAGGTTGCCTAATCCATTTATGATTTCTGCAAAACGATCAAGCATAGTAGAAATAGACTCACCTTCCTTCATGACGAACATTTCGTAGTCATGGAGAAGCATGTTGATCTTTGTTTCTCGAACTTGGTTGGTTCCTTCGTGGGTGATGCGAAGTCTTTCCCACATTTCTTTAGCGCTGGTACAAGAATTAACTCGGTTTCTTTCTTCGACCGTGAGAGCACAGTATATCAGTTTCATAGCCTTCGCATTGATGTAGGCTTCCTTCCAGTCATTATCGTTGTATTCCAGCTCCGTTTTTAACTCACCATGTTCTTTCAACGGTGCTTGTGGACCGAAGATGATGATCTTCCAATACTCCACTCCCTCGCTTATAATGTGATACTTCATAGGATTTTTTCAAGAAGAATAATTAGTACCATTAAACAAAGGAGGGCGATAATTTGTGTTACCTTCTTCTGCTAGTTTGTTGTGTGCCATCCCTGGATACTTCTGCTCTGATACCAATTGTAAGCGATCTAGAAGGGGGGGTTGAATAGATCTTTAAATCTTTTCGTAATTTTCTACAATAAAATCAGAAGTTAATTCACACAATAGTAATTTAAACAAATTTAAATACAAAGAGTAGGGAAGAAGATCAAACACTGTTTTTATAGAGGTTCGGTGCTAAGACCTACGTCCTCTACCTAAGCTCCCACTTAGGATTTTGCAAACCACTTTATTACACACTTTGTAGTTCAGTGTGAACTCTTACAATCCCGCTTGATTTCCGGCTCAAGCTACCTTTACACTTGATTTGTCTTCCGGCATAAATTTTACCAATACCGCTTGATTTCTGGCTCAAGCAACCTTTACAGATGATTTGTCTTCCGGCACAAATCCTACCAACAATACTTGATTTCCGGCTCAAGCTACCTCACACGTGACCTTTCACTAGTCACTCAATTTGTAAAAGAAATATGATAAAGATCTAAGAACAAGTGCTCAATACAAATGTAAACAAAGTAAGAATAATGATAAGCAATTTGGAGCAAGATAAGAGTATTTTGGCTTGTAGAACTTGTGTATACTCTTCATCAATCATCCACCCTTTATATAAGAAGAAATATAGCTGTTGGGACTTATTCTAGCCGTTGCTAGATTGAAATGACCGTTCCTTAATAATCTCCCTTCCATTTTTAGCTAATTGGATCGTTGGAATTAATGTGCTGTACCCATAAGTCGACTTGTCGAGTTGTATAAGTCGACTTGTGACCACAAGTCGACTTGTCGAGTTGTATAAGTCGACGTGTGACAACATTTTACGTAAACTTGCATCTTCGCTCTTCTATAAGTCGACTTGTGATGTGTATGTCGACTTGTGGTCCACGATAAGTCGACTTGTATGCTGTTAGTCGACTTGTGTTGACATATCTTCATATATTAGTCGACATATGATGTTCTAGTCGACTTATGTAAGCTTCAACGGTAATATCCACTCAAATCTTCTATAATCTTCATTATTTAAGCCTCGTTCACTTATAGGAAACTTCCATCTTGATTCTTCAATGATTAAACACTTGCCCATCTTGATTTGTACAATTCTTTCATTGAATATCAATCCCAAAATACCTTAAACAATTTCTTAACTAATTCTATACATTTTATTATTATCAAAACATAAGTGGAATTAATTTGTCAACCACCATTGGTCCAACACAATCGGCAGGTATCGGTCATACCAATTGCATCTAGATGCAACTATCGACTAGTGCTATCAACTCGTTATGTATGCACACACATTGGGTTATCAACTCTTGATGCGCGTACATCTGATGTACACTACCCAATTTTGCCTCTGTCTACGTTGACCTTGAGTTTACTGAACAAATCAACGCTTCTAGTGAAAACCGACCCATTAATCCGAAAATCTTATTTTCATGGTTCGAACATATCTGTATAGAGTGAGCTTGGGTTTACCCAATAACCCGAACTCTATAAGAACTTTGGTTCTTCCCATATTAATGGAAGGCGTTAGTTTTCATATTATGTGTGAGGGATTTCAAGCTCTGGTCTCATCTTCCAAGCTGTAGGATTATAGTCACCATGACTATATGGAATGATTTAGGGCATTTCATCAATCACATTGAGTCTATACCTATAATCATCCATCATCCTACCTAAGCATGTTGTAAGTCGACTTATGCTACTGTGTATGTACAAGTCGACTTATACCATTGTGCAAGTCGACTTATGATACTGTGCACATACAAGTCGACTTATACCATTGTGCAAGTCGACTTATGTGCACGAAAAAGTCGACTTATGCATGTGTAAGTCGACTTATATATGTGGAATTGCTATCTAATCAGCTAATTTCTCAATCCGTGCAGTTCCAATTCACAATACCTAGTGTAATATACTTTACTTTGATGTACCAATGAAACACTTTCATTGTATCATGCTTACCATATATAGTTATACTATACATGAAATACTTGAAATCGAGGAATACACTATTATTCACTTAGATTTTCAAATAATTTTGCGAATATCAAACTATCACCCTAAGTATCTCTAGGTAGTCTACACTTTATCAAGACTACTTCGGCACTGGTCACAAAATTTGTGACGGCCAAAACAATCAAGACAACGAAATACACTAACGAGACGCTAATGTAACATATTTGACATCCAAAAAATTTTGGAAACCCAATTTCAAGAAATCCAGTTTGGCAAGCATACAACATCAATACAACATATTTTTAATCACATTAAAAATGATCCAAGGCATTGGAATTGAGAAATACCCAACCAATCATTCCAAACAAAACAGCTCCAGCAACTTTCTCAAAACTGCCATGCTCTGTCTTTTTCTTGAAAAACTCATTGAAACAATTTCAATAAATTCTGAGAAAATTACAGAGGTTACAACATGTTCACAATATGCTCCATGAATGTTTTTAGGATTTATTTCCATCAAAAACTCATCCAACCTCAGCAACAAAGCCAATGTTAAATCTGTGTTCCTCAACACAGTTATTCCCAGCAGCACACGATAAATTCTCAAATAAATAGTAAATCATCTCGAAAACATTTTCCATCTTCATAGACATTCATAAACATCTTAGAGACATGTCGGTGAAAGAAAATCTGAAAAAAAAAGTTTTCTACAATTTATTGTCGAATTTATAAGCATTCCTGTTCAAGGAATGTGCACAAACACAGCAACCAGAACATTAGGGAATAAATTAGCAAAACCATATCAATTCACATTGATAAATTCTGGTCTTCCACAGACATATTCAACAACATCTTATGAGTACATCTGGGCAAGAAAATTTTGAAAACTATATTTCTATACTGAATTCGAAATTAACACAATCAACATGCATCATCGTCACAACCAATAGGCAGCTCCAACCTTATTATGATTTCTTCGTTATATACGACACAAGTGGCTCTGATACCACTGTAGGAAAATCTCAGTGTGTGCATCACATACACACGGTGAGGAAAACAAAAATTTGTATTCCGGGACCTTCCCGAAAGCCAGGATCCATGTGTCTATATATCGAAATCAAACCATAACGGCCAAAGGAGACCGTCTCTAACGGTATCCACGCAGAGATCGGAGAACCTAACCAGGGCAAACCCTTTGACCCGAGAATAGCTAGAACAAAGTAAAGACTGCTAGATCTTACCTTGTTCTTGGAGAGTTTGAAATTAACGATGGAGGAAGATGAAACTTGATGAAGAAGAGAGCTTGAAGATCGTTGGAGAGAAGAGAATAGCTTAGGATTTTCTCAAAATCCTTTCTACCTATTTCATTCTCACAAAACCAACGAACATCACTCTTCTTTCTTTCATTTTCATGTCTTTCCTTTTGTCTTTTAGCCATTAAATGCAATTAATGACTAGGCAAAAGAGAAGAAGCTTCTCCACTCTTCTATCTTCCACGTAAATCATATATATGTATATATATATATATATATTTATATTTATATATATAAATATTAATTACTTAATTAATTAATAAGATATATATATATAAATGCTGAAGTGGTCCAGTCACACTAGGGTCGGTCCTACCGGCCTACCGGGTCCAGGTATGGAAAAAACCACCAAAAACCTTTTTCAGTAATATCGATGTCGCAATCTCATCGGGACATATCTCGATCTCATTGGGATCCATTTAATCCCATTGCTCTCCATTTATTGGATCTCTATCCAAAACTATTTTACGAATTCTCCGAGTCACTCTTATGCGTGTGACCCATTAGGTTCCCGGTTATGTTGGCCACTTAGATTAACACTTAATATGAGCAAGTCATGAAATATCTAGCAACACATCATGACCCCAATTGACCGGAAAGTAATTGGTTTGACGAATGAACCTATATTCATCATGGACCATATCACGAACCTTTCCATAGACAATTCTTGTGCAATTAGTCCTTTCACCATGCTATACCCCACTTGGTTATGAGTATGGGCAAAGTGTCAACTCTTACTAGATCACAAATCTAGTCCAAGTGATATCGTTCTTGTCACTGGACTCATTACTTTATATGTCATCAAGACACTCTTCATGACATATGAAGTCCGACAGAGATTTTCAAGTAATGACCCCGACAAGAGGCCGTGGGTATCATCTTACGCTATCACGTAGTGGT
The DNA here is from genome assembly GCA_029891385.1 of Erythroxylum novogranatense. Taxonomy (NCBI): domain Eukaryota; kingdom Viridiplantae; phylum Streptophyta; class Magnoliopsida; order Malpighiales; family Erythroxylaceae; genus Erythroxylum; species Erythroxylum novogranatense. Next base: position 42,185,241 of record CM057226.1, on the reverse strand, counting down.
GAATTCTCTATTGGCTACTCAATTACCTTTGAATACCTTAAGTCGCACTCCAATCACCACCCTATGAGCGACCTATGTAAGGCAACAAGGAATGGAGTCAAAGCACGAATCAAGATTCAAGATATCCTTGAGTACCTCAAGTCTAAGGATACTTGCACCATTGCTATGATGAGATTATCACTGACATTAGAATAGGACATCCATGTGATGATCTCATAGTAGGTCATCCAATGTACTTACTACCTCTAGTAAGCATTCACATCTCAACCCTAAATATCTCATATTTACGCTTTACGAGATCCTTTGCTAATCAAATCAAGGAGCTTGAGATGTGCTAGTCTCTCCGGATTCTGATGTCGCCAAGAATCCTATGACTAGGGATAATTTAGATCTTGACATAATTGCACATGATAGGAATCTCGAGAGTATGATCACATCATAATTTCCTTCATGCTATGTCATATATTATGGACTTCATTAATTTGCTTATAGATCAATATCAGTTCATAAATAATGAACAGCAAAGTAATGAAATATGCCTTTCTTTATTTATTCATAAAGTATGTACACAACTTTGTACAAAAACGCGCTAAAGGCGATTGCCTTTAGGGCACTACTCTAACAGAATGTAGCAGAGGTGAGGAGTTTTCTGGGTTTGGCAGGCTATTATAGGAGATTTGTGGAGGGATTCTCTATGATAGCCGCTCCGATGACGAAGTTGTTGAGGAAAAATCAGACGTTTGTTTGGAGTGAGGAGTGTCAGAGAAGCTTTGAGGAGCTTAAGCACAGATTGACGAGTGCTCCGATTTTGGTTTTGCCTTCTGGAGATGAGGGTTATGCTGTGTACAGTGATGCGTCGAGGAAGGGTCTTGGTTGTGTTTTGATGCAGGGAGATCGGGTGATTGCTTATGCTTTGAGACAGTTGAAGTCATATGAGTTGAATTATCCGACGCATGATTTGGAGTTGGCAACTGTGATCTTTGCCTTGAAAATTTGGCGGCATTATTTGTATGGAGTTCAGACGAGGATTTTTACCGATCATAAGAGTCTGAAGTATTTGTTGAGCCAGAAGGAATTGAAATTGAGGCAGAGAAGGTGGATCGAGTTACTCAAGGATTATGATTTGCTGATTGAGTATCATCCGAACAAGGCCAATGTAGTGGCGGATGCCTTGAGTAGGAAGTCTTCGATTGCTCATGTTCGATCGGTTTATCTTCCTTTATTGGAAGAGATGGCCAAGCTTAAGATAAGCTTGAAGCAGGAGGAGCCGGATTGTCTTCTAGCTAACTTCCAAGTAAGACCGATACTCAGGGAGAAGGTTAGGGAATTGCAGACTCAAGATGCAGATTTGAGCAAGCTTCGAGATGAAATTCGGAATGGCAAGATTTCAAAAGTCGTAGTGAGGGATGATGGGCTTATGACAGTGGGAAACAGATTGTGTATCTCAGATGTGCAGGAGGTTAAAGATGAGATCATGGACGAGGCACAAAATGCGCCTTATGTCATGCATCTGGGTAGCACTAGGATGTATCGAGATCTGAGAGAGCATTTTTGGTGGAAGGGCATGAAGAGGGATGTAGCAGAGTATGTGAGTAAGTGTCTAGTGTGTCAGCAAGTTAAGGCTGAACACCAGGCACCTTCAAGCAAGTTGAGGCCGTTGTCTATTCCGGAGTGGAAATGGCAGAGGGTGACTATGGATTTTCTGATGGGTCTGCTTAGGACCAGTAGGAAGCATGATGCCATATGGGTTATTGTGGATCGATTGACAAAGTCAGCTCACTTTTTGGCGATCAAGCAGACTGATTCTTTGCATGTGCTAGCAAAGAAGTATATAGACGAGATAGTGAGGTTAAATGGAATTATGGATTCGATTATGTCTGATAGGGATCCTCGGTTTACTTCGAGGTTTTGGGAAAGTTTGCAGGAAGCTTTGGGTATGAAGCTAAATTTTAGTACGACGTTTCACCCTCAAACGGATGGTCAATCTGAGAGGACCATTCGGACTCTTAAGGGGATGCTTCGGACTTGTGTGATGGATTTTCGAGGAGCTTGGGATGAACATTTGCCTTTGGTTGAATTTGCTTATAACAATTCGTACCATTCGAGTATTCAGATGGCTCCATATGAGGCTTTGTATGGGAGGAGATGTAGGACTCCGATCTGTTGGGATGAAGAAGGAGAGAGGCAATTGGAAGGACTAGAATTGATTCAGAAAATAGTTGAGAAAGTCAATTTGGTTAAGCAGCGGCTTAAGGCAGCCCATGATAGAATGAAGAGTTACGTTGATGCTCACCGAAAGGAGATGGAGTATGAAGTCGGTGAGAAAGTGTTCCTTAAGATGTCTCCTTGGAAAGGAGTGCTGAGGTTCGGCAAGAAGGGTAAGTTGAGTCCGAGGTATGTGGGTCCTTATGGAATCCTTGAGAGGATTGGGCCACTCACCTACAGGTTGGCGTTACCTCCGGAATCGTCTCAGATTCATGATGTCTTCCATGTGTCTATGTTGAGGAGGTATAGATCAGGTCTTTCTCATATCATTCAGGCTAGTGAGGTTCAGCTGAGGGATGATCTGAGTTATGAGGAGCAACCAGTGGAGATTTTGGATACCAAGGACAAGGTTCTCAGGAATAAGACGGTTCAGCTAGTCAAAGTCCTGTAGAGGAATCATTCGGTAGAGGAGGCTACACGGGAGCCATTGGAAGCCATGCGGGAGAAGTATCCGCATCTCTTCGATGACTCAGGTAATAATTTCGAGGACGAAATTTCTTTTAAGAGGGAGAGAAATGTTGGACCTCAATTTTTTTTTATGATGTCATTAAGCATGAATTGTGTTAATTTTGTGATTATGGCTTAATTTGATTAAATGGGTAGTATTAGTGTATAATGGGGATTTATTTGAATTGAATACGGTATAAGAGAAATGAAAGGATAAAATATGTGAGGGCATTTTGGGAAGACTACTTAAGTGGGAGAGCATAAGGCTTTGCACGGAGGGGTAAAATGGTCTTTACCTATCTCATTTAGACTTAAGAGTAAAAATTTAGAAGGAAAGAAAAGAAAGAAGAGAGAAGAGGAGAGACTATCGTGGGTGAGGAAGGAAGAAGAGAAGAATTAGGGTTTTCGATCCTTGGGATTTCGACAGTTTTGGAGCAATACCCGGTAAGTTTATGTCCTTTTAATCTTGTTTTAATTGGATTAAACCTAAGGATAGGTTAAATGTGTGAGAATCGATGGTTTTAGGGTTTTAGGGTAAAAATGGTTAGATTTTGTGGATTGATATGTTTATGACTGAGCTTGAGTTGCTGCTGGGTTAGAAATAAAGTTTAAGACTTGATATAAGGTTTAGTTGTGTTGCATTTGAGTTTTGGAAAGGATTGAAGTTGGAAAATGCAGGAAATTGGGTTTCGGAGTCGAGCTCCAGACCCGCATGTCACGACGTGCGTATGAACACGCCGCGACGTGCGAGAAGGGGAAGCAACGTCGCGATGAATAAATATTTATTCACCGCGACATGCGAAGGTATGCACGTCGCGACGTATGACATTTTGTCACGCGTGCGCGCCGCGGCGAGTGATCCGACGCCGCGGCGAGCCCCCTGTTTTCCAATGAGAAATGTTTAGTATTTTGGGCATATCTTTCGGTATAGATGTCCAAATGGGGTGATTTTGGATTCGTTGTGATCTAGAGATCAAGGGCTACAAGTTGTATGAAGAAGGGAAGTTCAGAATTTGCCTCAAAGGGTTTGGAATTTTAGGAGGAGGTCGAATATAGACTTTTAGTGCTTTATTTTGGATTTCCAAGCTTTGAATATTTTATGTGGATATTGATTGAATGGAAACTTGGTTTGTTTTAGGAAACCAAGCTGACCCAATTCCATCGCAAGAGGAAGGACACCAGTGAATCAGATTCTCAAGCGATATTAGGTGGGTAATGTACTTATAGTTATTGTGTGACTAGGCAATTTCTTGCCTATGTATGAATATATGTTATATGTTATGTATGTTTAACCATGATGATTTGAATGATTTTGATTTCTTATACTTTGAAAGAATTATGAGAATGGATAGCATTAACTTTTGATTTTGAGCATATTATGCCTCGACCTCGGTCATGGCATTTTGATTAAATGCAAAGTATGAAAGCATACCATATGATAAAATGGTTATGAGCATGATTATGTGCTTTTGTTTGGGCGAGAGTGGAACCATTTCGTTCGTCGCGTGCACGTCGACAAGAGCCTTCTCCCGGCTGCCCGCTTGTGGCCTATGAGCTCCGAATGGACTCATTTTGTTCAGGGTGTAAACTTCGGTTTCTCCCTTTTGTTTCCATGGAACCCTCGAGCCATTATGATGTGCATTGTATATGTGAATTATTCATTTTGAAGCATACTTTGTGACATATTTGTGAGTTGAATTAATTATATTGAATGCGTAAATTGATTGATTAGCATATGAGTGCTTGAATTGATGCCTACATATATATATATATATATATATAATGTATATATGTACATATGCTAGGATTTGTGCTAGTTGCCGATGGCTATGATTATATTAGCCACTGAGCTGTGTAGCTCAACCCATTACTTTCCCTCCTCAGGTGAAGAACAGGCCGATCGTTGATCTTGCAAGGCATCGGAAACTTCGAGCTAGTTAGGAGCTTTGTATTAAGTTAGTATTTTGGTTGGCCCTCCGAGCATCTTATCATGGAGCATTTTCATATATTTTGGATTGAAACTTTATTATGTATTTTGTATGATTATGCATACTTGTTAAATTTCTTCAGATTGTATGGCATGGAGCCCCTTAGTTTATGGGGTGTTTAATTTATGTTTTAAATGCATGTGTAGCGCTTGATTGTATGAGAATGTTTGTGTGTGAATTATGAATCGAATTGTGTATATGTATGGATGTTGGGATCGAGTCCAAAGTTATGGGGCGCCCGTCGTCGGCGCGACCCGAGGGGCCGCCTCAGAAATAGGGATCCGGGACCTGGGCCCAACAGTTTAGGTTTATATAAATGATTGGACCTAAGGTAGAAGACAAGAGCTGAAGCCTGATTCGGCCTGACCTGATTTTTTAAAATTAAAATACAAAAATGACGCCAATTTTAGATTTCAACTCAAGCTTGGGCAGGCTTAACTCGAACCTTTCCTGAGGCTCTTTTTTTAAAAAAAAAAAAGGATCCAAGACAAGTCTCGAGTCTTGGTCAATCCGTGAGAGCGCTAGGCAGGCTCAGGTCTAATTGTCATTCCTACTTGTTTATAGACATATGCTATATAAATTGGTGGAATTATGTAATTTTTTTATATTTTTGCCTCTTTATTTTATTTTATATTACTTGCACTTTTGTAATAATTACTTTCAAAACAATTAATATCCTAATAATTAATTTAGTAGTTAGATTGGTAACAAATGGTTTCTAGTTTTAAAATTGTTTAATAAATAGGTTTCTAGCTTTTAAAAAAATATAACGTAAATTTAGATTATTTGTTTAAATATTAATTATATAAAAGGTTATTTAAATATTATAAAATATTAGTTCACCATCGGACCTCGGTACAACTAAGGGTATGTTTGGGAGTTTAGGATGGAATGGAATGGAATGACAATTAATGGAACGGAATGGAATGGAGTGGAATGGAATGGAATGGAATGGAATGGAATGGGCCACTCCATTGTTTGGAAGTTTAAATAAAATAAGAGAGGGACTCCTTTGACCATTGTTTGGAAATGACACTAAAAATGAATGGAATGGAATGGCTTGTAATATTTTTTTCCAAAATTACCCTTGTAATAAAACATGCATAATTGCCATAAATTGCTATGTTATATTCCGAGGAACACATCTTATGCACAAATATAATATTCTCTAATCAAATATTTACTACTTCACAAAAACAAGCTCAATTGGTTTTTTCACAATTCCAACGCATTAAATCAATTACGACGTTATGTTGAAAGGTGCATATGAAGACAACTTTCTTGTTGGTCCCATACATAAAATTTTGCATAGATTTGTGAACAGATAAGTTTGAACCCAAATTAAAGATGGTCCCATGCATGAAAACTTGAAGTAACACATAAAAGCAAATTTTTGGATGAAAAAAAATGTCAGTTCAAATAAGAAATGGGAGAGCATTATGGTCTCCAAACTGAAGGTCACTTTGAACAAGCAACTTAAAAAAAGTTCAAAAAAAACCACTAATGCAGTATTTAAGTTATTGTGTCATATTCATACACAACTAAGTTCATTGATTATTGAGAGACATAAGATAGGTCAACATTTGCTTCCGCTTATCTGGAGGACATCCAATTATGGCCCTTTGAGCATCAACATCTCGAATGAGAAAGTAGTAAGCTTTGAGTGATGTGTTTGTATCAATCTCCAATCCTTCCAAAAGAGTCCAAACTTCGTTGTCTGACATAGGACGTGTTGGTTGACCACTCTTGACAATTTCTGCAGTGGACTTTACAAAACTTTCAACCAGCTTTTCTATAGATTTAGCAAATAAGTCCATTCTCACTGTTGCCCTATCTTGCCCATACAATGTAAGCATTTTCTCATAATATGGCATTGGCTTGTTCCTCCATATGGCAGCTTCCGGTTTTGCCTAGAAAAAGTAAAACACACACATCATAAATAATTGAATTTGTAAAAAAGAAACTACATGAAAGTAAACTATTTACTTATAAGACTAATACATTGGTTACCTCAATTAACTTCTCCCAAACTTGAGCTCAAAGAATCCACGTATTAGTAGTTGGATCCCATCCAAAACCACTGAGTCCATGCTTAAATAAGTCATAGCAAGGTGTAAATTTGTTCTTTAGCCTTTTCATATGATCCTTTATTTTTGTCTTGTCAATTTGCCTATTTGGAAAGCATTCTCTCATCTCCTTTAGGATTTCATCAAGTGCTTTCGAAGTGAACATTCCACCTTGCCTATTTCCCATATTATGTTGATGCACATATGCATCAACAAGAACATCTTCCATAGCCGTGGTCCAAACACATTTTTCAGCATACTCAGTAGTTGTGATTAGTACATCATTTCCAATTTTTCGTTTTGGCATGTCTAATTGAACATAAAGAATGAAATAAATAATAATAATTAAATAATAGCAAAAATAGAAACTAACATTCATAGTAACATTAACACAAAATAATGTTAACCAAGAAATAACACTAACTCAAAATTAGGAAGTAACATTAACTTCAGTGTCAAAACAATAGAAAAAGCAAACATAGTAGCTACAAATATTTATTCATATATTTCTTTTTCCTGAAAATAACATTAATTCAAAATTAAGATATATAATCATGCCACATAGCAGCTGCAATCGAGTCCCTAATTAAGGCCCCTCTAGCTGCCTCTTCACTATTTTCCCTATCAGTATTTTGCTCACTTTCATAACGAGTTTGATTAGCAAGTTCACGATCCACTTCAGTTATAAGTTCATCATCTCGGTCAACTCCCATCAAATAATTATGTAAGATACAAGCAGCTAACACAATTTTCTTTTGGGTGTTAATACCAAAGGTTGGTGCACTTGTGAAAATTGCAAACCGCCTCTTCAAAACACCGAAAGCTCTCTCTATTACATTTCGCAAAGAAGAATGTCGATGGTTGAATAATTCACGAGGATTTCGTGGTGGATTTCTTAGTATTCCTTCAAGGTATCGTTCTCCTCTGTAAGGTGTAATGAGTCCATCTTTTAACATGTAACCAAAGATCAACAAGGTAAAATTTGCCTATAGAAAAGTAATTAAAACTTTAGTAAAATAATTTAAGGCTAAATGGGTTTTAAAAAGTACAACTTTTTATTAATCAATACCTTCTGGAATTTTTAAAGGATATTGACGTCTTAAGGCATCTTTTAAAATTCTTGAATCAGATGTTGTTCCTTCCCACCCAGGCAAAACATAGGTGAATCTCATATTAAAAGAACAAGATGCCAAAATGTTTTGTGTGGGATAATCTTTTCTACCACGAAATTTAGGAGCATCTTGCACAGGGACTTTAACACGCACATGGGTTCCATCAATTGCTCCAATACAATCCTACAACAAATTTTTTATAGAAAATTTATAGAATACAATTTATAATTTTGATTACAATGTAATAGTAATATTCACCTTAAAATATGGAAAGAACCTATTCTTTGTTTAGTATTTACGAGCAACTTCTTCACCATTAGGTTGTCTCAGTATTCATCTTCTAATTCAATCAATGCTCTAAGCACACTATGAAAATGACGACTACGGTTTCACCATACCTTCAAAGAAGAAGTTAAGTGCTCTATTTCTTACACTATGTCCAATCAAATACAAAACTTTCCAACTTGTTCTTCAATCGATGCACGTTGAGTTGGTCAAGACCACCTTTCCTTTGTAATATATCACACAAATTTCAAAATGCTATGGGACCCATTAAATTTATAGCGACATCTTCTTCATTATCCAAAAGATGCTTCATTAACCCATTCCGTGCTTGTTCTCTTTCTTCCTTATGATTTTAGGAAGCTTATTTCTTTTATGTTGTTTTGGGTCAAATACCATATAAGCGCCAAGCGATTATTTGAATAACACACATAATAAATAGATGTCGTAGTAAGATGTATTTGCGCATTATATTTTGATCTGCCATCTATTTCAATGTGCAAAAAAATATAATCTAATCAGTAAAATACATAAGATTGCAGGTGCAAATTTTAAATTATAGATAGCCGAAATCACTTCAAAAAATAACAAATATGCAAGCATAGATAGTACTCATAATGGGAATGGTTTGATGTAAAATTGAGCAGACATACTATTATGCGCTTTCTAATTCTTCAAATAAACGATGACTGCAGTATGACTATTGAACTGAACAAAAACTACAGTTTCATCCATATGATACAGATGTGTTAGGCTAGAGACGTTTTACAGGGCGTCGTTTATATCCCTCTCCCAAGTACATACGGCAATCCCTTAATTAAAACAAGCTCGTGAACTTCACGTTGATTTCAACCTCACATTTTCACGATTTCAACCTATCACATTAACGTTGATTTCAACCAAACACAATTTTTTTTACCAAACTTGACGTTGATTTCAAGAATGTATCTGTACATAGTTGATTTCAACTTCACAATAAAGAAACACAATTTTTTCACCCAGCACTTTTGTTGATGTTGATAGATGACAAGATGACAATCCCTTTATAAATTAAAAGAAATTAATGCCTAAAAAACAAGCTTTTTCCACCAAACGAATTAGTTGATATTGACGGTAAATAGAATCACAAAAAATTATAACGAAAGCAATAGTCAAGCGAATGGAACGATGCTTACCTGATGGAACGAAGGCAGATGATTCTATCACCGTCTGGAGGAGTTCGTCAATGGAAAAAGTGAGTTGAAGGAAAAACATAACAGATGTAATAACATGTAGCTGTGTAGGTTTTTGTTGGACTGAGGTTGTAATTTCGTTAATTTTTTAAGGGTACTTTTGTCATTAAATTAAAATGTGGAAGACAAGCCATGTCATTCCATCCTTGACCCCCTAATTTGGGAGGTCACAAAATATTAGGATTTGGATAGCAAAGGATGGCTTTCAAAGCCATCAATTGCCATTCCATCCTGTTTTAAAATAGACTCTTAAATAATGGCCTGAGTCATTTAGGCCATTCCATTCCATTCCCTTCCATCCCTCTACTCACATCCAAACATACCATAAGGAAACCAAACTCAAATCAAGCACAACGACGCTACACGTATTGCAACTGGGAAATTTCATCTCTGCTCGTGCTCATTCCCGCCGTTCTCGGAGATCGGCGATGGCCAGCACATCTTCTGATAATCGACTCCATCGACGTTTTGAGTTCTCTCCGGATCCTCCACCGAGGCTTTCTCTTACTTCCGATCAATACAAGTACTGCTCCCAGGCTCTGGGGTTCCTCAAAGACAAGCTCCGCTGTCCAGAGAAAATTACCCAAGAGTTTGCTGGTTTGCAGGTCTGCTGTCGAATTATCGCCTGCTGTGTCATTATTGAAAGTTTTGCTTGCGCTTGGCTACCGTGTAAATGGGTGAAAAGGGAAAAACTAAATATTGAAAGTGTTATTCTTTGAGGGGCAAAATTGTATGTTTATTTCTAGTAGCAAAGATTATAGGGGGACTAAGAAGTTTGTGAGCCTAGCAACTTAAATATTAAATGCTTTATAACTGTTTTGCAGAGCCTTTTCTTTTCATTACGGTGCCTTGAATCTTTCTGTCGATAGAAACAGAGAGTCATGTGTTTTAATTGGATAAATAATTGTTAATGGCACTTTTTATTTTCTTATTCCTTATGGAAACATAAGTTCTTGTGCTTGTTAATCAATGTTCTGTGCAATGCTATCAGATAGTAAGTATGTAGGATGATTATGCATCAGATGACTACTTTGGAAATATAAAAGGCTCATAGTTCCCGTAAAATTCAGGATTTAGTTTAGATTCTAATCGACAAAGCTAATAACATGCTTTTTGGTGCTCTGGTGTAATGTGGGTGCAGGCAGGAAGGATAAGCATGCGTCAAATGGCAGGGAGCTGTGAGGTGGCTCTTGATGTGGTCAATAGCAGCAAAAATCGTTACATGGATGTCATCCCATGTAAGTTGCTTTTCCACCTTTTTTGAGACGTCATCATACTTGAAGACACTGTGACTAGTTGATTTTTAAGCTGTTATTGATTTCAGTTGACGAAAATAGGGTTGTTCTGAATCCGTGCAAGGATTATCGACCATCAGCAAGAGGATACATAAATGCAAGCTATGTCAAGGTAGGAGTTACCTAGTAATTTTGTTCCTTTTGCTTGTGTACACAAATGTAAATGAGTCACTAGTAATGTGCCCTTTTAATGCATTCATTTTGGATTTGCTGTCTTTTGCAGACTTCTGGTGATGTTTCTCAGTTTATTGCAACACAAGGTCCACTACCACACACCTTTGAGGATTTCTGGGAGATGGTAGTTCAGAATCATTCCCCTGCAGTTGTGATGCTTACGCGTTTAGTTGACAACTATAGGGTACTTTACTATGTTGAGTTTAGTTTAATACTTTGCATCCATAGAATATGCTATTACTTTTGAACAGTTGCTAAGCATCTGGAAATTTCACTAGAAAAGAATGGTACCATGCTTATTCCCTTAACAAACTTGATTTGTGATAAGGACTTTAGGAGAGCTACATCCCAAAAGCTAGCTTATGAGGGTAGAGAACCCAAAGTCCTTATAAATCTTATATCAATTTTGTATTTAATCAATATGGGATTCAAGTCCCATACCTTGCAATTAGATCAAACCGTAACATTCGTCCCCCATAAGGACCAATGTCCTTATTGGTCAAGGCCATGTTGGTCACGGCTGACACTTTCAGGTCACCACTCCGTGGGTCACCACTATGAGATCCTTGTTGGTCACGACCATGTTGGACACAGCTGGCACTCCCAAGCCACCACTCCATGGGCCATCACTCCAAGACCGGCTCTGATACCAATTGATAAGGACTTTAGGAGAGCTACATCCCAAAAGCTAGCTTATGAGGGTAGAGAGCTCAAAGTCCTTATAAATCCTATATCAATTTTGTATTTAATCAATATGGGTATTCAAGTCTCATACCTTGCAATTAGATCAAACCGTAATAATTTGCATTATCATTCTCTTCACAATAACACAGTAGATGCAAAAGTTGTAAAGACATTGTAGCCAATCCAAAAACATAACATATCTCCAAAATAACCTAAGCAATAATCATCAACAATATAGCAATAGAACAACTACACATATCGAACACTAGATATCTTGTTTTACTGACTTTGTTAGTGAACCATGAAAGCAGATACCAGATGATGCCGGTTTTGTTGATTTTTTTGTTTACTTTTCTATATTTGAATGCTGAGTCTTGTTTATGTTTTATTATTATTTTAAATTTGACAATGACTTGTTAATTTTTATTTATTCATAGATGGTAAAATGTGGAGACTACTTTCAGGCAGAAGATGGTTCTAGAAATTTTGGAAATATATGTATAGTCACCAAGTGGCTGAGATCTATCGACACTTCACTGATATTGCGAAACTTGGATGTGGCCTATAAAGAGGTGGGTTTATTCTAATCTTATACAAAAGAGCCAAACATAATTACAAGATGATCTATTTTGTTGATACTGGTATGCGGATTGTTTAGTCAAGCCAAATATGTGAAATGTTACAGCCAGGTGTGTTTATGGGTAAATGTAATGACATACACAGTTGTGTATGCATGGTATCCTATGAGATACAAGTAGCAGAGTAGTTAAACCTCATTTGTACACTGCCTCTTCTCTCCTTGGTATGATTTCAGTACTCTGGATATTTGGATCACAATCCTTGGTCATCATCACATAATTATATTCAAATAGTTTTAGGTTTTGAGTAAGATACAATGAACATTTTTATGATTCTAAATTGAGGAGATACAGTAAGACCCTAATGAAGGTGCTAGTTTCATTTTGAGGCAAATGAAGGTGCTAGTTTCATGTCGATCCTTCTTTGAGACATTTATGGGCCCAATATTTCGATAAAAATCATATAAAATGCTTAGATTTATTTTCATATTCTAATGTATATGAATTATACTATTAAATTATTGGAGGTTGATCATATTTCTTGTTAGTCATGCAAGGTGATTGAGATTTCATTTCTTTGAGGGTTGGAAAAGGCAATTATTTAAGCTTTCTCCCTGTTTTTCTTTAAGTATGGGTTTCTGTTCATATGTCTGTTTTAAATTCAAGATGTTTTAGGATCTTAGCTGCCCAAAAAAGAAAATAAAAGACCAGTGAAGTCAAAATGCTTGGGATATTGTTGTTGGTATAACAAGTGAGATCTTTACAAACAGAAGTATCTGTCATTAGGTATTAAGAATTTTTAGCAGATTCGTTGCATTTTTTCTGTGTGGAAAATTTCTTTATGTGGTCTTCATAATTGCATTTTGAGAGGGATATATCATATTTTTCTCTCTGTTTAACATAGCTAGTTAAGAACGGTAACTATTGTAGAGTATTTCTTTTTACTTGCTTATTTTGCTTGTATCTGCTTTTCTAAACATTCATTACACTTGTCAGTTCCAGACACGGCTAGGAACCATTGAATTCATGTTGCTTTTGAAGTTAGCATTTACTAACTTAACTGTTTAGCAGGAAAAAAATAGAAACAGAGAAGTTTTGTAGAGTAAATTAATTTAATTGCTGTTTGAGAAGAAAGGAAATTGAGTCTATAATTCATGTCCTTTGTACAGCCATCCAACAGTAATCTAGTCACGTAAGAAGTAGACAGGACCTCTCTACTTTTGCTCCTTTTTATGCGGAGTTCAGCCTTGTGCTATGAAACTGATTGATGGTATGGAAGGCATGTGTTTGGTTGTTTGAGGGTAATAACAAAAGCATTTAATGTCTTCAGGAGGGTAATGACTAAAGAATTTATTGTCTTTGGTTGTTTGTAGGTAACGACTGAAGCATTTAACTGGTTTATACTTATTCAAACAAAATAGGATAATTTTTTAGGTGTTTTGCTTTGTGCTTATGCTGATTCCTTTTGTATAGATTAATTGAATTTTCTTAGTGGAACATTCCTGTCTTTGGCCCTGGAAATCCTCATAATTTTTTGTTTCTCAATTTGTGTTCTTTTCTTGTTCTTTGTTTTTATTGATGGTATGGGGGGTATGCTTTTTTTTTTTTTTTGAGGGCAATAACTAGAACATATATCCGTTTTTAGTTTTCCATGCGCAAAAAGAAATAAGTGCAAAAAATTACATACATGTTTTGGTTGGCGCTTAGGTTGATTCCACTCTGAAAAGAATTACTGGCTGAATCTTCCTTATCAGAATATTTGTCTGTGGCACCAGAGGACCTCAAGTTGTTTTTCCTCTATTTTATTTTGTTTTCTTGCTCTTGCTTTTTCTCCCTGGTTGATGGGTCAGGAATGGAGTGACTGCTCGTGGTTGATGAATGGCCAGAAAAACTTAAGGATTTGTTTCACACAGTATCTGAGTTGAGAAAAATCTTGATGGTTGTGCTTTCTTCTATAATTCTATGCTTATTATTAAACAAATTGAAGGTGAAGACCTGGATTTTGATATATGTATATAAAACTGCATCTAGATTTTTTGAAAAGGAAAATTGTCAAGAGCGGTCTATTCTATTTCCATTTGCTTGATTTTAACAGATTGGATGCGTTATTTATTGCAATATGGCAATGGCACTTGACGTGAAGCTGCTGAGTGCATTTGCTGTCATTCGACTTTCCTTTGTTACTGTCTGGAACTCTATATTTGGGCACTTCACACACCCTCCTATGTACTGACAAAAAATTACTTGTTATTTTTTGTTGTAGTCAGAGGAGCTACCCCTCTCTGTTTTGCATATTCATTATCCAGAATGGCCTGACCATGGAGTCCCAAAGGACACTCTTGCTGTGAGACAAATTTTGAAGAGATTATATCATTTACCACCCAGTCTTGGCCCAGTAGTGGTCCACTGCAGGTTCACTTTATGCTTGTTTCTTCTGTTCATTTCAGTCTTATTGGTATTTATTTCCACAGCTGTGACAATTTCTTTCTCATGCAGCGCTGGTATTGGTAGAACTGGGACATACTGTGCGATTCACAATACAATTCAGCGAATTCTTCTTGGTGACTTGTCTGCTTTAGATCTTGCTCATACTATCTCCATTTTTAGGTCTCAACGAATTGGGATGGTTCAAACCATGGTATCTCCTTGTACCCTCATCAATCGCTACCTCTCTGTTTTTTCTTTTATTTTCTGCTATTTTCCTGTTCTTGGTTATTGTGCTACATTACTTCTTTTTACTTAATATTTACCTGCTCTTCATGGATAAATTCTATGTCATCCTCTTTTCTGACATATCTTTTCCCATTTTATTCTTTTTCTTTTTGGGGAGTTTGACACTTGGTTGGTGTGGCAGGATATGTGCAAGTTGTGGTCAATAATATATTGTCAGTTATATGGATTTTTAGTAGAAATGCCAATAAATTTTGATTTCACACTCTCCTTCCTTCAGTTATTCTAATGGTTCTGGTTTTTTCCCCATTCTTATTAGGAGCAATATTTTTTCTGCCATAAAGCTATTATTGATGAATTGGAAGATCTCATCTCAGACTTCAGTGATTAGGGACCTCGAAATGGTATGATACTCTCCTCAGCTTGGTTCACACTTTAATTCTGATAGCTCATTGAATATTTGTTGAACTTATACTTTGGGCACTTTGTTAGTCTAGTGATCTAGTAGCTGTTGGAAGATTTGGTAGTTTCCGAGTGACTGTTGACTCTATTTGAGAGCTAAAGCAAGAAACCTGGCCCAGCTTGTATATCTCTCAGTATTTGAAGAAATATGCAACGTGATGATTCACCTAGCCTAATGAAATGGCTCCTGTGGGAGCCTGGCATGGCTAAGTCATTATTTGTGGGAAATACTGCTAAGCAACCAATCCGGTGCTTATGCTACTGTTTAAAAATCTTTGATCAGACATGATTCTGCTGAGAAGACTTGTAATTTGCATTTCAAAGTTGACGCCTAACAATATTAGCGCAGCAGCGAATGAATTGCTTGACATACAGGCCCAGTTCCTTGTTCCAATCGTCTGAAGACAGTTTCAACCATTTGTTTTAGCTTGTCCATTTGTGTTGGTAACCAATTCTGTGGATGTTTTTCTCCTCCTGGAACCAATTTTTTGAGATTAACATCCATGACATTGTGTTTCGGGTGAAACTCGCAACCCAACGTTTCAAGTTTTGGGTTTACCAGCTGGAGAAAGTTGACAGCTAGTCTAGTTCATATCGTTGTCATGGGTTGGGTATATTTATGTTGACAAATCTTGGCCCAAGTGTCCTGCGCTCAAGTTGGCCGTACTTCATCCAGCAAAACTCGTAAATCAGGGAAGGAGTATAATGAATTTTGTTCACGTATCCCTGCGGCGTTTAAAGGTGATGGAGCCTACTCACTTCGGTCAAAACGGGAACTTTCTGTTTGAATAATATCGGGACTATCGTTATATTTAACATGAACTATCATATTAAACATTGCTATTATGGCATTTCGTAAATGGATTATAGCTGAATTAATAAGTAAACCATCCCTACTCTATCGACTATAATTCAATTCCTTTGGTGAGTTTTATCGCGACAGAATTTTAGATGTACCAAACTGATATGAGAATTGTAATATTTGAAAAGCGGAAATTTTCAAATTATAAGTATACCATAAAATTTTCATATATTTGCTAGTTTATCAATTAAAAATTGTTTATTTGAATATCATATAATTATGTATGTAAAATGTATTTTCTATTACTCTCTCTCTCTCTCTCTCTATATATATATATAAAAGATATGGCATGTCAAGATTTTAGACAACTTTTTGTATTGTTGATTTTAAATCCAATGATATTTTATCCTTTTACTACGTAAGTTAACACTTAATTAATGGTGAGAAGCATAAACTTAGTATTGGCTTGCACGTTATAATTGATTCGATTCGCTTGTTGTTTTAGTGACATAATTATTTTAAAACAAATTTTATCTTGAACGTATTCAAAAAGTTTAGCAAGTGAATATATATTACAAATTAAATTATGATGAGATTATGATTATAAAATTTATGTTGCATTTATATGTTATTCTAAATTGTTCTTAATCATTGTTGCTGGATATTAGTAGAGTGTAAAAAGGTTAGCACGCGTTATATTTCTTCATTATGAAATGGTCAATCTCTTAAATTAAAGTATATAGATATTTAAATAAGCGTGTGGATATTTCCTACAGAAAATTTATTGAATTGACCCTTTATGAAAATTTTATTTTAACATTACTTGTATATTAATGAAAATTTTGTAATGAAGATTGTATAAATGATCTTTTAACTTAATATTTTCAAAGTATTTAATGTAGAAATTTTTGTATTTTTGATACTAATGACATGTTCTAGTCAAAGATAGTCGAATCAAGAGTTTTTAGATATATAGTATGAACAATATAGAGATAATGAATGATCAATAGAAGATTTAACATCATAAAAGTAATTATGGATAATTTTATTTTTATTCATGTTAATTCGAGTAATCATTTCCCAATGTAGAAGGACAATTTGAATTTTTTAATGTTATTTATTTAATCAATTACTAATGCTAGATAATCATTATGATTATACTTAAATGAGGTTGATATTATTTCCATACTCTATCTAATTAGAATATTGTATGATAAAATGATTGAATTATCGACAAAATCATGCACAAAAAGTTAGAAAAATTATTTTGATTTTTTAAATATTTGGATAGTCTTGATGTGTTACAAAGCTTAATCTCGATTTATAGATATAAATTATTCAATTAAAGAATTAAAAATAAATTAAAGAATTTTAATTTATCTAATCTTGAGTACAATTTAAGGTTATAATTTATATCCATTGTCCACATATTCGTGAACTTAATGAGTCATATATAAAGAACAGTTGAAAAAGAAAAAAGTATTTTAATCAAGCTTGACTTCATTGTGATGTTTGAGAAACTTTGAGATAAAATATAAAGTATTTAATACATAAGAACCAATATAAGATATTGTATCTTATTTAGACCTAATTGGTATTTAATTACAATTAGTTATAATTTTAATAAAAGTTTAGTTAAAATTAGAATTCTATTTTAATAAAATTACTAAAAGATTTGAACAATGTTATAAATAAGCTTGAACTCTAAAAGAGCTGCCACTTTTTTCTTGCCCTCTCTATACCACTTGTAGTTGTCTTAACATTTTTGTAGGGATACTATTAGAGGACAAATGTATGTGTGGATACAGTACGATGAGGTAGCGAGTCCATACGTCTATCTCTTTTGAAGGAACTTCCAATATATAATTCTTCTCTATCTGTTTTAAATATGGTTTGAACGAAACATCAAGAAAAGGATTAACTATATAATAAGGTATGAATTCATAACAACATTAATAATTTTATAGAATTTTAAAGTAATTTTGACTTTTGAAAAGTCAAATAAAATGTTTGATATTATTCCACTAAATATGTGATCACATCTCGCCTTGATTTCTAGATAGCGCTATTAGATTCAAATTTAATTGTGTGTCTTGATTAAAAATGTTTTATTGCTATTGACTATAATTGTGAAATTAAATTGCAAAAATTTTGCAAATTAAATATGAATATTTAAATATGAAAATTCATATTAACAACCTTTAATCCTAAAATCCAAAAATTAGATTAGGATCTAATTATTATTAAAATCTAAAAATTTAGATAAATGATGTGAATCCTTAACCTACATGAAATTTGAAAAGTTTAGATTTATAAATGTTTTACATACTTAAAAGCCTAAGAAATATAAGACATAGAATTTGGAACAAAACACATTAAGGTTATTGTAGCACCCCACTCCCGACGAGACCCGAACCAGATATCCATGGTGATATCCGAGCCCGTGACCCGCGAGGGTGGCGTACTAGAACATTCATTACCTTATTAACAAAAATCGTATGACATTTTCTTTTTTTTTTCAAAAACATTAGAGTGCGCAAAACAATCATTGACTTGGCCCAATTATAACAAAACACTTTCAAAGATAAAACCATTTCACTGATAAAACAATTTCAATCATTATTAGCACTCATTAGTGCTCAGTCACTCTATACAATTACATGTAAACAATTGGGCCTACTAAATACTAAATTAATACACTAATGCAAATCTGGACGACATCGATCCCGGCCGATACTCTGTCTTGCTAGCGATGAGCGTACTCCGTGTGTCCAACGGGGTACTCTCTATTTCTTGAAAAATAGATGCAATGTTGGGTGAGTTTGCGAACTCAGTGAGAAACCATCATCGATGGTTCACCCAACTCATGCATATCCACACAATCACACAATATTGTATATATATCATAAACAAGAAATCACAGGCATTCAATTTCACATTTGATAAGGCAATAAACCTTTCACACAATTCACATTAAACATTCATTTATGCAGTGTGCATGTGACTCTTTCATTTTCTTTCGTTGTTGTGACCGTGCTTTGAGCTCATATCGTTGAGCCATTGGCTCTGAAACATTGGGCTTAAAGCCCCGAAATGTTGGGCATAGCCTTGATCATCGAGCCGAGGCTCAGAATACGTTGGGCACGAGGCCCTGTATGTTGAGCTTAAAGCTCTGAAATCGGTGGCTACACCGGTCACAACTGTCATTATCTGATCATTTACTATGCATGAATGCACATGTCATTTTCTAATTTCCAATTATCGCATTTCTATTTCCAATTCCAATTAATTACTATTTCCGATCATTTTTTAATGTCCTCGGACTTTTAGTCCGGTATTTCATTCCCATGCATTTACCTTTCGTTTCACTACCACATTTACAATCCAATTTACTAATGCATTCTCACGCACTTATTCTCATTTGCACTTCAATATCACAATCCAATATTTCGAACACCTATGGTCCGAAATCAATCAAATCAATCAATCACATATATCCATCATTGCTTCCTCATGGCAATCAATGCATATAATTAATAAACACATAAGGTTGAGAAACCAACTAGGTTACTCACCTATTACTTCCGAGCTAATGTCGGAAAGTTTTCGCCCCGTCGGTCAGACGACGCTCCACTTGGGCCTCTATAAGAAACAGAGAAAGAACGAGTCACTACAGATGCAATTTGTGCACATGTAGGTGAAATATGCATGTTCATGAATTTTCCAGCCCTAAATCCAAATTTTCCTATAATAAAATCCGTCTAAAAATTAGAAACCTATTGGCGCTGACGATGCGCAATTCGGACCTCTATAGGTCCCCAATTAAACAAAACAGTGATTAAAGGCTCCGTTACCCGGGGCCACGTCAATTTCCCGTCCAAAAATTCCCAATTTCTCACAAAATGAAATTAAATGTTCTACGAATCCGATGCCTCAAGAATCAGGTCAATCGGACGTCGGACGGAAAAGAAATTGACAAAAGAAGCATGAAATCACAAATTACTAATTAACAAATAAAAATAATAAAATAATAAAAAAACCAGCCTCGCTGGGGTGGACGTCTCGCCCCAGCGGGGCTGACTCATTCGACCTCGTCGCTAGGGCGAGCAGTCGCCCTAGCGACGTTGCCTTTAAGCCCCGTCACTAGGGCGAGCCGTCGCCCTAGTGACCGGGCGAAATTCCCATTCCCATTTCCTTTTTTTTTTCCTGATTTCAAATCCAATTTTCAACACCAATAATTCATTGCACACAATTCAGAAATTTACCAACTATATCTCGTTGGAAAGATCATGAAACCCTCTATAATTCTCAAGAAGATCATAAAAATCAATTTCACCCCTAAGGGTGTCAAAAATCCCTTTAAAGCTACTGCATACTCAAATCCCATTAAAACAGACAGTATATTGAAATTTCCATAACTCTCAGATTCTTCATCCAAAATTTACCACATAAATATGCTCAATAAGTTCACAATGTCATCTACAACTTTCATGAACAACCCAAAATCAAATTCCATTGCTAAACAAGTCAATTAATTCACTCAATGTTGCTGTCCCTGAAATCATTCAATTTGAGCAGTAAACTTATAACAAGCATAACTCCTTGTACACAAGTCAGAAAAATCAGAACTTTATATCCCTGAAAAGATAAATCCTCAAACTTCAATTTTCATGAAGAACTCAATTTCCACTTTAATTTCTAGCAATTTCAAAACTGTCATGCAAGTTACTGCCATGATCAGCAATTCCTAACCTAATGCAGGTTCAATGTTTGCAAAATCATAACTCCCAAATCTGACCTCTAAAAATTTCAAGCAATATATCACTTTCAAGATAATTCCTTCCTCTGCAACTTTAAAGAAGATCACTCACACCAATTCAGTTCACATAATTTGCTAAAATTGCTTCCAATCCGCAAGCTCACACACTCAACACTTAGGCTAGGTTTCATCAAAATGCTCAAAACCAGTCAATAGTAATCAGTTCATATCTCCCAATATACAACTCGAAAATTAGCAAGATCAGTGGAAATGGAAAGCTAACTCAATATGCTACAACTTCTATGAAGACCATTTTCCCAAATTCCATCTCAATTAATTTAGAAATATCAGCAAAGCGCTCATAAGTTATGGTTTCGGTTACTGTTCACAGGCAATAAAACAGTAACTTTCCATGCCAACTTTCAACCTATTAGAGTTACAATTTGACAACACCTATTTCACACAAAAATGTAGCCAACAAACCAAAGTTTCATTGGGCACAAACCTCAACTCATTTACATAACCACACAATAAGTTATGCCCAAAATAGTACAGTAGATCAAAAACAAATTTTCCAGCTTTACTTCTCCATTCACTTCCTATCATGCCAAGTCCAATTCTACTTCACTAAGCATACCCAATGTACAAGAAATCAGTCCCTAGGTCATGCATACATTCACTAGGAAATACTACCTCAACTTGGCAGCACCAAACACAATCATTTTCATGTAAGAAAATCATCAAGAATCATCCAAAAGCAAGTTAAACCAAGTTACAACACATCTTTCATGCTAACTTCCTCAAATCATATTCAAACATAACCCAACAATTCAAACTATCATTTTCATAACATTTAACCATCATAACTCATGATTAGTAGTAAAACAATAACCCCCTTTGGAGGCATCTAATAACCATGATTCATTCAATGCACAATTCAAAGCATAATTAATTTAAAGCTTCATGAATTCTTACCTATTTCAAGCTTCCAACCTTCACTTTTCCAATTTATTGCACTAACTCCTCTAATCTACCACACCATATATGTCTTTCATCTTCATGGGAAGGCTATGGCTTAGTAACAAATCAAAGAACTTTTGAGTGTTTGGAGGAAGGTGAAGAAAGAAGCAAAATCCGATGGTGAGAAAACAAATGGAGAAATGCTTCGGATGAGTGAGTTAACAACTTAATAACTTGTTTCTTTTCTTGCTTCTAACCAAGGTAAACCGATGGGATCAAGTGAGAAGCATTAATGAAGGTATTTGGTGGCTAATTGTTATTGGCCAAAGCTTTAAAGAAAAGTCAAAATAATGATTCTTTAATCTAGATCCAAAAACTAACCCAATCAACTCAAATGACCCTAATTTCAATCCCAAAATAATATACCCAATAGTACAGTGCCATTGGGTAGCAATTTTCGCTACCGAAAATCGACCGTTTATTATTGGCAATTTTTCGGTCAGGAATTTCGAGAATTTCCCGAATCATTTTTTGAAAATTACCTAAATTGCCCAAAATTGTAAAACATATGACAGTCCACTCTAATAATTTTTCAAACACGAAAACCACCTTTTCCACTACAAAAACATATTTAGGCCATTTACCGGCGATTTTGCCGGTCTGGGAATTTTCTCCGGATAATTTCAGAAAAATTCTCATAAATCCCTAAAAATGTAAAACACTCTATGGCGCACTCCAAATAATTTTTCAAATCCCATTATCACACCAATTTCACAAAAGATCACAATTAGACACTTATGCCGGGAAATGTCATGAATGCATGTATGACTATGTGCCTGTACAAAACTCACCATTTATAGAGGCTGCATGACATATGTTCATACCGAGATATAATTTAATACTCCTAACCCGTCCCAATTTACTAAAATACCCTTCCCATCGGAGATGGGATGTTACAATTCTCCCTTCTAATAAAAATTTCGTCCTCGAAATTTCATATCTGATGATCGGGAGGTAGGGAGTCTTTTCGATTAATACCCTATGTTTTTCACTGATTTCACTACACGACCAAATTCAGTCCATGAACGGAAATCAAAACAATCAATGACTCTTTTCCTTTCTCAACTTTCCATGATTTTACTGCTTTCTCAGGCTTACGAGCAATTCGTCACTTTCAATATCAATAACATATATATCGGATCCGAACAATATCTATGAAACACTTTGTGAATCCGAATCATCTTTTAAGTTTTTAGCCTAACTTGCCAATCCATAATTCTATTCACACCACAATCGCATAGAGGCCCCTCAAAATATTTCATTTATCGCTTATCAGATGTCGTTATTATCAAAACACAAATCTTATAACCTCAGTGTGAATCAATTCAACTCAATGTCACCATCTTAAATTGCTTAACCTATCACTTTATTGCCCTGATCACATAATAAAGACCCCTTATACACTTTTCGAATGGTGACACCAATATAATGATTGTCATACCACAATCACTTTGCACTATATATCAATCTCATATCCCAATGAAATCCAAAAACACCTGTTGGTTAATCACACATGTCATCGTTCACTTTGACAGACTTTACCATCAATTGCTTTTCCACAATACTTTTACTAGAACATAACGCTTCGATTGTTTCTTATGCTTTCTCGAACCATTTACTTATGATCATTTGATTTCCCATTCTAACCTTTCAATTACTCTTCCAATACGCTCATACTATAACATAAAGCTTCAATCATTCATTATATTTTCACAAACAGTTCCCGTAATGAGTATCATCCATATTTCTTAATTTGAACCATACCTATCATTTTCCTCAACAATTGGAGTTATCTTCAGTTCTTTGATACGGTTTAAAATTTCTACATCCTCACTTTGGGTTTTGCCAATCCGTTTTGATGCACACCAACTTTGAAATTCCCATAGCTAATAATACTTTCTTTTGCCCCTTTTTGTCAGTTCGACTATTAATACTCAATAATACACCAGATTTGATAACCTTATTACCCAAATTTGGATCTTCTGCAATTGAATTTATTTATTTCTTTGTTCAATTCCTTGAATTACACCATTAGCTTAATTTGAAGTAATCAGCCGCTAAATCCTTTTCAAATCATTCAACTGCACGACATAACTCAATAGTTATCGATTTGCATATTCATAGACATCTCCAAACTATTTCTGTACGATTTATGTCTCCAAGCTTTTAGGTCACACTCAGAATAACAAATTTCAAATCATCAATCATAATACCGCCCATGGAATCATATTTGTCCCAAGGTGCATAAAATCACTTTATCCAATTTCCATAGATCACATTAGAACCTTTACTGGAACACTTCAATATAGATAGTAAATTCTTCAAATGTCTTCTTTATGATCATCAGTCATAACATTTTCTGCACATGTTCCTTACCTTCATTTCTCCACACATAACTTAATTTATTCACGATAGATCACTCACTGACTTGAATAAACAATCGTTCTATCGATCTCGTGCTTTCAAAACATAATTACACAAAATATACACGAACCTTTAATCCCATCAAATTCGCAATTAATATTTCCTTAATATGCAGTACTTCTCTTACATAATCAGAACCATCTCATTTACATAATGTACACTTTTTTTTGTAGCATAGTTTAGCTCTTACGCTAGAGTCTCTGCCAGATGTAATACAAATCAGTTACTCTTGAGACATCACGAAGATAAATCTCTGAAGAGCACTTAAACAATTTCTTTTCCTCTACTATCTCGCCATACATCACCATAATCATCACATCCTATCTGACAATATATATCTCTATAGTCCCATCAATTTGCCCGTTAATAGCTCATACTGCTAAGAATACCTTAATTGCATTTAATTCTCGATAACCATTCTCTTTTTGGTACCAATTCTCGATCATGGGGACCTTACTCTATTCATGTCCCTTATTTTATTCTCTCAAACTCATTACCGATGCTAACATCTTTAACTGTATCACTTCTTTCTCAATTGATCATTCTGAGCATTCTCATGTCTTACTCTCACTCATTTTGAACTTGAGCTACCGGCATTATAATCGGAGCTTATGTAATAGGCCACCGATTTCTTCCTATATCATAATCACGCAAATTATTCATTTATGCTTAATCATTTCACCCGTGATAGTAATCCCACTATCAGATATACACTTACAATGACAATATATATTCTGAACTCAGCAACCTTCCTGTTTACACCCGTCCTCGCTCGTGAGGATCATATACAATCTCTATTCCTATACAACTGATCAGTATAAGCACTTTCGTTTCTTATTCTAACACATAACGATTTTTTTTTCTTTTTGTCCGACAAGAATTACACTAGCAATTATCCATTAACTCATCAATTGCGACAACATTTTCACTTACCATAGGGCTCCCATAGCGGTGTGCATTTACTTAGGCGCATCAATTAAACCCGAACAACTTTTCATCTATCCATTTCATTGTCTTACATTTCAATCTTTTCATTATGGCATTATACCCATATATTTCCACACTCAAATCAAGATCACAGATGTGAAATCATTCTTGATTTTGCACTTAATATATTTTGACTCCAAATCACCAATCCTTATATATAACTCTCATCACGGTAATCAATCCCAATTGTAACTTTTTATATCATAGAACACTTTATTTTCATTCACCTTATACATTGGAAATCTTCCCATTATCACAACTCTATTTTTTCTCTATTCATTCCCAACTATAATCTTTATTCAAATTCATATTCAAGGATATACCCAATCTAACTCCAATATTGTACTTCAATATACCCGTCAATACCAAAGACACTAAATTTTCGTCATCGATCGAACCATACACTCTTTCCTATTTTGCGATATCCATTTCTTCCTTTTATCACACTCTAACACATTATCCTTTTCTCACTTTTTCTAACCGCTTAAACGATTGAGACATATTTATGCATCGACTCACATACTACTTTGGGGATCGGTTGTCACCGTCTGTAGTGACATGACTTAAATGCACATAACTTGCCACACATTTTTTTTTCGAAAGCCCATATAGATTGTACTTACGGGCTCGATACCTAAATGTAGCACCCACTCCCGACGAGACCCGAACCCGATATCCATGGTGATATCCGAGCCCGTGACCATGCGAGTGGCGTCTTAGAACATTCATTACCTTATTAACAAAAATCGTATGACATTTTCTTTTTTTTCAAAAACATTAGAGTCATAAAACAATCATTGACTTGGCCCAATTATAACAAAACACTTTCAAAGATAAAACCATTTCACTGATAAAACAATTTCAATCATTATTAGCACTCATTAGTGCTCAGTCACTCTATACAATTACATGTAAACAATTGGGCCTACTAAATACCAAATTAATACACTAATGCAAATACGGACGACACTGATCCCGACCCGATACTCTGTCTTGCTAGCGATGAGCGTACTCCGTGTGTCCAACGGGTACTCTCCATTTCTGAAAAATAGATGCAATGTTGGGTGAGTTTGCGAACTTCGGTGAGAAACCATCATCGATGGTTCACCCAACTCATGCATATCCACACAATCACACAATATTGTATATATATCATAAACAAGAAATCACGGGCATTCAATTTCACATTTGATAAGGCAATAAACCTTTCACACAATTCACATTAAACATTCATTTATGCAGTGTGCATGTGACTCTTTCATTTTCTTTCGTTGTTGTGACCGTGCTTTGAGCTCATATACGTTGAGCCATTGGCTCAAAACATTGGGCTTAAAGCCCGAAGCGTTGGGCATAGCCACGATCATCGAGCCGAGGCTCGAATACGTTAGACACGAGGCCTGTGTGTTGAGCTTAAAGCTCAAATCGATGGCTACACGGTCACAACTGCTATTATCGATCATTTACTATGCATGAATGCATGTCATTTTCAATTTCCAATTATCGCATTTCTATTTCCAATTCCAATTAATTACTATTTTCGATCATTTTCCAATGTCCTCGGACTTTTAGTCCGTATTTCATTCCATGCATTTACCTTTCGTTTCACTACCACATTTACAATCCAATTTACTAATGCATTCTCACGCACTTATTCTCATTTGCACTTCAATATCACAATCCAATATTTCGAACACCTATGGTCTGAAATCAATCAATCACATATATCCATCCTTTCTTCCTCATGACAATCAATGCATATAATTAATAAACACATAAGGTTGAGAAACCAACTAGGTTACTCACCTATTACTTCCGAGCTAATGCTGGGAAGTTTCCGCCCCGTCGGTCGGACGACGCTCCACTTGGGCCTCTATAAGAAATAGAGAAAGAACGAGTCACTACAGATGCAATTTGTGCACATGTAGGTGAAATATGCATGTTCATGAATTTTTCGGCCCTAAATCCAAATTTTCCTATAATAAAATCCGTCTAAAATTAGAAACCTATTGGCGGACGGTGCATAATTCGGACCTCTATAGGTCCCCAATTAAACAAAATAAGTGATTAAAGGCTCCGTTACCGGGCCACGTCAATTTCCGTCCAAAATTTCCAATTTCTCACAAAATGAAATTAAATGTTCTACGAATCCGATGCCTCAAGAATCAGGTCAATCGGACGTCGGACGGAAAAGAAATTGACAAAAGAAGCATGAAATCACAAATTACCAATTAACAAATAAAAATAATAAAATAATAAAAAAAACCAGCCTCGCTGGGGGCGACATCTCGCCCCAGCGGGGCTGACTCATTCGGCGTCGTCGCTAGGGCGAGGCGTCGCCCTAGCGACGTCGCCTTTAAGCCTCGTCACTAGGGTGAGCCGTCGCCCTAGTGACCGGGCGAAATTCCCATTCCCATTTCCTTTTTTTTTTTCCTAATTTCAAATCCAATTTTCAACACCAATAACTCATTGCACACAATTCAGAAAAATACCAACTATATCTCGTTGGAAAGATCATGAAACCCTCTACAATTCTCAAGAAGATCATAAAAATCAATTTCACCCCTAAGGGTGTCAAAAATCCCTTTAAAGCTACTGCCTACTCAAATCCCATTAAAACAGACAGTATATTGAAATTTCCATAACTCTCAGATTCTTCAGCCAAAAATTACCACATAAATATGCTCAATAAGTTCACAATGTCATCTACAACTTTCATGAACAACCCAAAATCAAATTCCATTGCTAAACAAGTCAATTAATTCACTCAATGTTGCTGTCCCTGAAATCATTCAATTTGAGCAGTAAACTTATAACAAGCATAACTCCCTGTACACAAGTCAGAAAAATCAGAACTTTATATCCCTGAAAAGATAAATCCTCAAAATTCAATTTTCATGAAGAACTCAATTTCCACTTTAATTTATAACAATTTCAAAACTGTCATGCAAGTTACTGCCATGATCAGCAATTCCTAACCTAATGCAGGTTCAATGTTTGCAAAATCATAACTCCCAAATCTGACCTCTAAAAATTACAAGCAATATATCACTTTCAATATAATTCCTTCCTCTGCAACTTTGCAGAAGATCACTCACACCAATTCAGTTCACATAATTTGCTAAAATTGCTTCCAATCCGCAAGCTCACACACTCAACACTTAGGCTAGGTTTCATCAAAATGCTCAAAACCAGTCAATAGTAATCAGTTCATATCTCCCAATATACAACTCGAAAATTAGCAAGATCAGTGGAAATGGAAAGCTAACTCAATATGCTACAACTTCCATGAAGACCATTTTCCCAAATTCCATCTCAATTAATTTAGAAATATCAGTAAAGCGCTCATAAGTTATGGTTTCGGTTACTGTTCATAGGTAATAAAACAGTAACTTTCCATGCCAAATTTCAACCTATTAGAGTTACAATTTGACAACACCTATTTCACACAAAAATGTAGCCAACAAACCAAAGTTTCATTGGGCACAAATCTCAACTCATTTACATAACCACACAATAAGTTATGCCCAAAACAGTACAGTAGATCAAAAACAAATTTTCCAGCTTTACTTCTCCATTCACTTCCTATCATGCCAAGTCCAATTCTACTTCACTAAGCATACCCAATGTACAAGAAATCAGTCCCTAGGTCATGCATACATTCACTAGGAAATACTACCTCAACTTGGCAGCACCAAACACAATCATTTTCATGTAAGAAAATCATCAAGAATCATCCAAAAGCAAGTTAAACCAAGTTACAACACATCTTTCATGCTAACTTCCTCAAATCATATTCAAACATAACCCAACAATTCAAACTATCATTTTCATAACATTTAACCATCATAACTCATGATTAGTAGTAAACAATAACCCCCTTTGGAGGCATCTAATAACCATGATTCATTCAATGCACAATTCAAAGCATAATTAATTTAAAGCTTCATGAATTCTTACCTATTTCAAGCTTCCAACCTTCACTTTTCCAATTTATTGCACTAACTCCTCTAATCTACCACACCATATATGTCTTTCATCTTCATGGGAAGGCTATGGCTTAGTAACAAATCAAAGAACTTTTGAGTGTTTGGAGGAAGGTGAAGAAAGAAGCAAAACCCGATGGTGAGAAAACAAATGGAGAAATGCTTCGGATGAGTGAGTTAACAACTTAATAACTTGTTTCTTTTCTTGCTTCTAACCAAGGTAAACCGATGGGATCAAGTGAGAAGCATTAATGAAGGTATTTGGTGGCTAATTGTTATTGGCCAAAGCTTTAAAGAAAAGTCAAAATAATGATTCTTTAATCTAGATCCAAAAACTAACCCAATCAACTCAAATGACCCTAATTTCAATCTCAAAATAATATACCCAATAGTACAGTGCCATTGGGTAGCAATTTTCGCTACCGAAAATCGACCGGTTCGCCAATTGGCAATTTTTCGGTCAGAATTTCCAGGAATTTCCCCGAATCATTTTTTTAAAAATTACCTAAATTGCCCAAAATTGTAAAACATATGACAGTCCACTCCCAATAATTTTTTAAACACGAAAACCACCTTTTCCACTACAAAAACACATTTAGGCCATTTACCGGCGATTTTGCCGGTCCGGGAATTTTCTCCGGATAATTCCAGAAAAATTCCCATAAATGCCTAAAAATGTAAAACACTCTATGGCGCACTCCAAATAATTTTTCAAATCCCATTATCACACCAATTTTACAAAAGATCACAATTAGACACTTATGCCGGGAAATGTCATGAATGCATGTATGACTATGTGCCTGTACAAAACTCACCATTTATAGAGACTGCATGACATATGTTCATGCCGAGATATAATTTAATACTCCTAATCCGTCCCAATTTACTAAAATACCCTTTCCATCGGAGATGGGATGTTACAGTTATACTCCCAAATCCTTAGTATTGCTTGTAGTTATTGGCTGACATCAATGTGGTTGTTTTGGCTTGTGTTGCTTGCAACTTTTGAGCTATTAGAGAAGGCTTTAGTTTTTGAAGCTTGGTGTTGTAGTTGTAAGGTACTAAGTGAATGATGGGGGTATTGATTGCCAAAAAAGAGAAGGAGATTCCTTGGAGACTAGAGTAGACAAACAAAAGGGATATTATAGTTGCCATCATTTTCGCTGACCTCAATGACGAAGGAGACGTGTGGATTTGATGTCTAGCTGGTGATTTGTGCCTAAGTTGTGGTTTGGAGCAAAAGTGATGGCAACGGTCCCTTAAGGAAACATGTGAATGTTAAGTGTAACATCTTGTTATCTCATGTTAGGGGCTAGAACCCTAGAATAGTGTACAAGAGAGGTTACTAAAGAAAGTGCATATCGTGCTTATGCATAATATAACATACACATACACATGAATTTGATTTTTGGATATTAAAATGATTGTACACGCATTCATTGACCTTTTTTCTGGTAAAATTGATCTATAAATGTAAATTGTGGATTTTATTTGTCTTGAAATTGATTTAGCAATTTTGGATATTTTGGAAATTTGGCTATTTTGGACCAGGAAAAATTTAGAAATAAGAGACAAAGGGAAGTATGACTCGTGATAGCCTCATATGGATGAAAAATGACTGACATGCATCGGTGACACGTGAAAATGTATTATGAATACACCTAGTCACATTTTTCTTTATATGGAACTTTCTACAACTCTCTTGTTTGTCTTCACCGAAATCACCAAACACCAAAACTCTCTCTTTAATCATCAATCACCGAAACATCTAGTGTTCATGTTTGTGTATTTGGCTTTTGATTCTTACATCAAAGTAAGCATTTCATTCCATATATTGTTTTGTTTATGTTTATTCTCATTTTTTTCATCCATCAAAATCTCATTGTCCACTCTAAACTGTTGGAATTTTGCTGAATCAAGTAAGTTATGTTTTAAGTTTTATGGGTATCGTTAATGCCATTTTGATGAAGTTCTAATGTTTGTAAATGGATACATGCATGAGTGGTGTAGGAAGAAGCAATGTCGGTGATAATTAGTGAAATAGAAAATGTGCAGAACGTGTGAAAAAGGATTGTGAAAATTAGAGTCAAATGGAAAATGCAGAAAATGATGATTATGCAAAAATATGTTATGTTTTTGATGTTTGTTATTAATAATGGATTTTGAATCATTTGTGTTGAGTTGAACTGAAATGGGAGTCGAAATGAGGAGAGCATAATGGAGACATAGTTAGAAATGGAAGATTTAGCAAAAGGGAGAAAGAAGAAGAAGAAAATCTGCAATCTCACTTAATTATTTGTTTGTTATAAATTAGGTTATGAGTTATCTTTGAAAGTGGACTTTATTGTGTTGATTCCGGGCATTGAAGGTCCGAGGCTTTTGATGCATGAATGTTATATTTGAAGTGCTCCTCGTATGTGAATGTGAAGAAATAAGAGTGACTTAACATGATTATTGAATGCCAGACCAAAGTATGATGATAAATATGATTAAGACTGTGAATGTGATTGATTAAAACAATGATTGACTGAATATGTGTGATGCATTTTATTACATGAATGCATGATTAGATAATGAGAATTGAGACTTAAGTAGCCACTGAAAATGAGCTTAAAGCTCGGAATGTGATTAAGAGCCGAATGCTCGCTATGTATAAT
This sequence comes from Erythroxylum novogranatense, assembly GCA_029891385.1. Taxonomy (NCBI): domain Eukaryota; kingdom Viridiplantae; phylum Streptophyta; class Magnoliopsida; order Malpighiales; family Erythroxylaceae; genus Erythroxylum; species Erythroxylum novogranatense. Next base: position 42,153,354 of record CM057226.1, on the reverse strand, counting down.
GAGCCCTGTATCCCTAACGGATAAGGAACAATATCAATAAGCCCGGTATCCACAATAGACATAAGATAGTTTAAGCACTCAGTCACAACAACATAATAATCGAAAGTGAGTCTCACAAGTACTGTATATACATTGATACGTATGTTTGACTGACCGAAATATATTGTGGACATATTTTTGAATGAGAGTGGATATGTGAAGTAAATGATATGTGAAGCTATATGCTAAATGAAAAGATGTGAAATATATGTTTACATGTATTGACGTGTTGTATGAATTGAGTGAACCATCGAGGATGGTTACCATAATGAGTTCACAAAACTCACCAAAATTGCAATGATGATTTTTTATGATCGAGAGAGGACATTAGTGATAGAGAGACTCTACAAGAAGTATAATTCTTGTATTTTTGGAAAGAAAAAATGGCTCAAAGGTCGATTAACTGAGATTGAAGGATTAGATAGAATCTTTGTATAATTCCTCATGTGTGTAGTGTGTTATATTTAGTTTTGATAATGTACATATAGGGATGAAACATGAAATGCTACACTGTTCATATTCAGTTTTTTTGAAATGAAATAAGGAATTCGGATTTAAAATATTGTGAAAATTTTGTATTAATGATGATGACATGATTAAATGAGTGTTTTGACTGCTCTAGCATGCCACCCTTGCAGGGTGCGTATTCAGATATTACTCAGGATGTCGGGTATGTGTCCTGTGAGAGTGGGGTGTTACAATTTTTGGTATCAGAGCGTGGTTTGGCAGCCATAGGAACATATAGGATATTGGACATGAAATATTGTGAGAAATGCGGATAGTAATTGAAGTTATTATCTATTGTAGGTCATCCACCATAGGTGATTAAGTGCAACAATCAGCTGAGAGTGGGGTGTTACAATTTTTGGTATCAGAGCGTGGTTTGGCAGCCATAGGAACATATAGGATATTGGACATGAAATATTGTGAGAAATGCGGATAGTAATTGAAATTATTATCTATTGTAGGTCATCCACCATAGGTGATTAAGTGCAACAATCAGCTGACCTAGAATCGTTACGAACCAATAGAGAGTCTTCTGTACTTCAACCTGAGGTAATGCCTTACAGAATTCCCAAGAGAAGGGAGAGGAGGTACGATAGGCTGCGAAAGCAGGGGACTATGGACTTCTACGGAAGTATAGACCTTTGAGAGGCGTAGGGATAGTTAGAGAGGACAGAGAGAGTTTTCAACTAGATGGACTATGAGCCGAACAAGAAGTTCGACTATGTAGTTTCCTTACTGCAAGGCTCAACTTACCAATGGTGGCAGATTGTTCTAGACAGTACCACCAGGCCTTGTAATCTGAAGTGAGAAGACTTTCTGCGGGTGTTCAAGGAGAATTATATGCCCAAGATCTATTTGAACAGAAAGATGAAAGAGTTTCTGGACCTGAAGTGGGGTAGATTATCAGTAACAGAGTATGAGGTTAAGTTCAATAAGCTAATGGTATATGCTGCTACCTTGATTCCTACCGAAGAAGATAAGTGTAGAAGATTTGAAGATGGGTTGAACATGGAGATCAGGACAAGGTTAGCAATTACCATCCTGAGCAAATTTACTGAGTTAGGGGCTGCCTCAATCAAAATTGAGAAGCTATTAAGAGAGGCACTACCAGAGTATGGGAAAGGGTCTAGAATGAAGAGGCCTAGTGAATTTTAGAGTAGTTCTGGCAGAAAGTTTAGTAAGCACCAGAATTGATCTTTTTGACCACCGGTTGAATCAAGACAGTCAGGGTTCAGATCGAGGGGTAGCTTCATACAATCTGGTAGTGGAAGAGGTGCAGTATCTGGTCAGTTACCTAATTATGAGCACTGTGGGAAGAAGCACAGTGGTGAGTGCTAGAGATTGTCTGGAGCTTGCCTTAGATGTGACTCTTTTGACCATTAGATAAAGGATTGTCCTGCTACAATTAGAGCCCAGTCTGGTATGAGAGGGGGATCAGCGAGTGAGACTATTGTTTAGTAAAGCTGAGCTATTGGGGTTGGACAAAGAGGCCGATGCAGAGGTAGAGTGAGTTCTGGAAGTCCTACTGTCAAGATTGAGGTTCAGAGCAATAGAACGTAGTCCCAAGCTAGAGTACATGCTGTGATTAGACAGGAGGCTCAGGATTCTCTGGATGTTGTTGAAGGTGCACTACTCATTTTCGATTATGAAGCATTTGCATTGTTAGATCCTAAATTTACACATTCTTTTATCACACCATATTTGGCATTTAGGTTGCATTGTGAGAGAGAACAGTTGAAACATGGATTAGAAGTGAGTACACCGATAGGTAGTATCATAGTAATAAGAGAAATTTGCAAGAGGTGTTTGATTATAATTGATCAACCGAAATTGGAGGTAGACTTGATCATATTACTATTAAGGGAGGTAGATATCATTCTAGTCATGGATTGACTCACTACTCATAGGGCTATCATGAACTGCTATAATAAAGAGGTGGTATTAGAATCTCCTAAGCAGTCGAGAGTAGTTTTCATAGGTATTAGTCAAGTACTGCCAGCCAGGCTGATCTCATTCATGAGTTCCTTGAGGTTGATGCAAGGGGGATGTGAGGCTTATTTGGCTCACGTTATAGATACTCGAGCTGAGTATAATATACAAGACATTTTTATTGTTAGGAAATTCCTGGATGTGTTTCCCGTAGAGTTATCTGGTTTAACTCCAGATCGAGAAACAGAGTTTATGATTGACTTAGTTCCAGGTGCTGCTCCTATATCTATTCCTCCATATAGGATGAAACCAATGGAACTAAAGGAGTTGAAGGCCTAGTTACAGAAGTTGTTAGAAAAGGGTTTTATTAGACCCAGTATATCACCATGGGGGGCTCCAGTATTGTTTGTAAAGAAGAAAGATGGAACTCTGAGACTGTGCATCAATTATAGGCAACTGAATTGGGTAATAGTGAAGAATAAGTAGCTGTTGCCTAGAATTGATGACTTATTTGATCACTTGTAGGGAGCTCAAGTATTCACTAAATTAGACTTGAGATTTGGGTACTATCAATTAAAGATAACAGAAGCTGATGTACCGAAAAGTGTGCTCAAGAGTAGGTAAGGGCATTTTGAATTCTTAGTAATGCCATTTGGGATAACTAATGCCTTAGCTGCATTTATGGCGGGATTGATTTGGGATTATGCTTATTGATAACATCTTAGTATATTCAAAAAGTAGAGAAGAACATGCTGACATCTAAGTGTGATCTTACAGATTATAAGGGAGAAATAGCTATATGCCAAATTTAGTAAATGTGAATTTTGGTTAGATCAAGTAGTATTTCTGGGTCATATGGTATCTAGAAAGGCATACAAGTGGATTCCAAGAAGATAGAGGTAATAATGAATTGAGAATCTCCAAGGAATGTATCAGAAATCTAAAGTTTCCTAGGATTGACCGGATATTATTGGAGGTTTATCAAGGGGTTCTCGTTGATCTCAACCCCTCTAAAAAACACTTTTGAGGAAGAATGTAGTATTCAGATGGAATGATGAATGTTAAAAGATTTTTAAGGAGTTGAATCATCGGTTGACTATAGCACCGGTGTTAACTATTCCATCAGGATTTGGAGGATATGTAGTATACAGTGATGCTTCACATCAAGGATTAGGATATGTATTGATGCAGTATGGCAAGGAGATAGCCTATGAATCGAGACAATTAGGGTATCACGAGATTAATTATCTAGTACATGATTCAAGATATACACTGATCATAAGAGTTTGAGGTATCTTCTAAGTCAGACAGAATTAAACAAGAGACAGAGGAGATGGATAGAGTTGTTAAGAGATTATGATTGCATAATTGAGTATCATTTGGAGAAGCTAATGTGGTGGTAGATGCATCGAGTGGGAAGTCGAATAGCAGTGTAGCTCAGATTCAGGTATCGAGATTACCAAGCTTAATTCACTTGAGAGCCCTAAATGTGGAGCTAAATTTTGAGCAGAATGAGGCACTGATTGCTACATTGAAGTTGAGGCCAGTATTGCATGATAGAATAAAAAAGGTACAGAGAAAAGATCCCGATACAGTGAAACTCATTAAGAAAGTGAAGATAGATCCTAATTCTGAGTTTAAATTGAGGGATGAGACACTGTGATTGAAGCAGAGGCTATGTGTGCCTAATGTGGATGATCTGAGGAAAGAAATTTTAGAGGAAGCTCATGTGGTTGCTTATACTATGCATCCTGGTACACCAAGATGTATAATACCCTAAAGCAACATTTTTGGCTGCCTGGAATGAAGAAACAAGTAGTCGAGTATGTCGCTAAGTGTATAATAGCAAGTTAATGCTGAGCATCAGGCTCTAGTTGGGAAGTTATATTCGTTGCCTATTTCAAAATAGAAATGGGAACGAATTACTATAGATTTCTTTATGGGATTGCCAAGGACTCTGAGGCAGAATGATGCTATATAGGTTATGGTGGACCGATTGACTAAGTTGGCTTATTTCTTACCAATGAGAGAAAATAACTTACTAGACTAGTTGTCCCAAAGATATGTGAATGAGGTGGTTAGATTACATGGAGTTTTAGTGTCCATTGCATCAAACAAGGATCCTAGATTCACTTTGAGATTTTGGAAAAGTTTGTAGTTAGCTATGGGTACAAAGTTAAACTTCAGTATTGCATTTCATCATCAAATAGATGGACAGAGTAAGAGGATAACCAAGACTATTGAGGATATGCTCAGGGCATGTGTGTTGGAGTTTCAAGGGGCTTAGGATCATTATATAGCATTAATTGAATTTGCTTTCAACAATCATTATTATAGTAGTATCAGAATAGCACCATATGAGGCATTGTATGGCAAAAAATGTTGATTGCCTCTGTATTAGGATAAAGAAGCTTTGAGAATGGTCGAAGGCCTAAAATTAATACAAGATACTATAGATAAGGTGAAACTAATCCTAAGTCAGATTAAAACTACTCAAGATAGACAAAAGAGCAATGTGGATCAACATCGAAGGGATATGGAATACAGTATAGGAGATAGAGTGTTTTTGAAAATATCTCCTTGGTGAAGAGTGCTGAGGTTTGGAAAAAAAGGTAAGCTAAGTCCTAGATATATTGGTCCTTATGAGATCATTGAGAGGATAGAACCTTTGACATACAAATTATCCTTACCAAATGAGATGTCTCAGTTACATAATGTATTTCATGTAATTATGCTAAGAAAATACAGATCTGATCCAACATGTGTTATCGACTCAAGTAATTGAGGTAGCTAGGAATCTAAGTTACGTTGAGGAACCGACCAAGATAGTGGGATCTCAGATCAAGCAGTTGAGAAATCAAGTAATTCCATTGGTGAAAGTCCTTTGGAAGAATCACTCGACTGAGGAAGCAACTTGGAAAACAGAGGATCATATGTGAAGACAATATCCCCACCTGTTTGAACAATTAGGTAATAATTTTGAGGACAAAATTTCTTTTAGGAGGAGAATTGTAACATCTTATTATCCCATGTTAGGGACTAGAACCCTAGAATAGTGTATAGGGGAGGTTATTGAGAAATTAGAAAGTGCATATCATGCTTATGCATAATATGACATACACGTACACACGAATATTGGTTTTTTGCACATTAAAATAATTGTACATGCATTCATTGACCTTATCGAGGTAAAATTGATCTATAAATGTGAATTATGGGTTTTATTTGTCTTGAAAAACAAATTAGAGTGTATTAAAATTGATTTAGCAATTTTGGTGATATTTCGGATATTTTAAAAATTTGGGGTATTTTGGATCAGGAAAAATTTAGAAATAAGAGACAAAGGGAAATTTGACACGTGGTAGCCTCATATGGATGATAAATGGCTTACATTCATCTGTGACATGTGGCAATGTATTATGAATACACCCGGTCACGTTTTTCTTTGTATCGAACTTTTGTAGCTCTCTTGTTTGTTCTTTACCAAAATCACCCTACACCAAAACTCTCTCTTTGTTCATCCATCACCGAAACATCTAGTGTTCATGTTTATGTATTTGGATTTTGATTCTTACATCACAGTAAGAATTTTAGCCTATATATTGTTTTGTTTATTTTTATTCTAGTTTTTCTCCATCCACTAAAATCTCCTTGTCCACTCTCAGCTGCTAGAATTTTGTTGAATCAAGTAAGTTATGCTTTAAGTTTTATGGGTATCGTGAATTCCATTTTGATGATGTTCTAATGCTTGTAAATGGATACATGTAGGAGTGGTGTAGGAAGAAGCAATGTCGGTGATAATTAGCGAAATAGAAAATGTGCAGAAAGTGTGAAAAAGGATTGTGAAAATTAGAGTCAGATGGAAAATGCAGAAAAGGATGATTATGCGTGAATATGTTCAATTTTTTTTTATGTTTTTTATTAATCATAGATTTTGAATTGTTTTTGATGATTTGAACTGAAATGGGAGTCGAAATGAAGAGAGGATAATGGAGACATAGTTAGAAATGGAAGATTTAGTAAGGGAGAAAGAAGAAGAAAATCCATAGTTGGGAAATCTAGGGAAGAAATTAGGCAGCCCACGATCATGCACAAGGAGAAAATGTGCACGATCGTGCATCTTGCAAGTTCATGATCATGCACGAGCACGATTATGGCATTGTGCTATCAACTGGAAATGAATGATAATGGACGAGCATGATCGTGACAATGAGGAAGCGTCTTGTAGTGCACGATCGTGACCATGCTTGATAGTTGCGAACATCCTTCATTCTTTTGGCTATAACTTCTTCTCCTGGCCTTCAAATGACTTGATTTTTAAGCCAACAAACTCATAACACATTTATATTTCGGTCTATTAAAACTTAGGGTCATTTGAATCCATTATGAAAAGATTGATTGATAAATTTAGGATGAAAATGATGTAATTTCTTAACTAGAATGATTTCATTGAACAGTCAATAGTATTTTAGTCATATCTTGATCTGTAGATTTTCAAATGGAATTGTTGCTAACTTGGATTAAACTAGAGACATATGTATACAAATTTACTGAAGAAATATAATTTAAATTGTATCTCTACGAATTCCAAAATTTGGTTCAAAGTTGAGTACAGAGAACTGTTGTAGTTTAAGAATAGTCCAAAGTTAATTGAGTATAACATTCGAAACACTGAATCAAATTGTATGATCTTGGTGTCATTAGAAACTTAAGGCATAGGAGAACAAAGTTCTAGAAGGAAGTGTTGCCTAATTATTCCATTTTTATTATCATAATGATGATGGAAAATGGACCCCAAAGTTTATTTTTAGAAAAATCTGGAATGATCAATTGAGCTATGAAATTAGATTCAAATTGTTTTATTGAGGTGCAAATCCTAAGTACAAAGTATACTTAGGAGAATTTTGTTATTAGAATGAATATGTGAGGAGAATAATGGAAAGATACTAAGGATTTTCATTGAACATGTATTGTACATAATCTATATGTATACATATGTGCATAAATGAGTATGCGTATAATTGTGCAAATTTGTGATATGTGTAAATGTATATTTTGCATGATATAGAGAAGCATTTGGAAACGTTGCCCAAACTTCGAGACAATAACTTCGGAGTGATCTGTGAGTAACCTAGATAGTCTCACTTAATTATTTGTTTGTTATAAATTAGGTTTTGAGTTATATTTGAATGTGGACTTAATTTGCTGATTTTGGATATTAAAGGTTTGACGCTTCTGATGCATGAATATGATATTTGAAGTGCTCCTTGTATGTGAATGTGAAGAAATAAATGTACTCAAAATGATCATTGAATGCCGAACCAAGGTCTGATGATAAATGTGAATGAGACTATGAATGTTATTGATTGAAACAACGATTGATTGAATATGTTGATGCATTCATTACATGAATGCATGATCAGATAATGAGAATTGGGACTTGAGTAGCTACTAAAAATGAGCTTAAAGCTTAGAATGTGATTAAGAGCTGAAGGTTCGAGCCATGTATCCCCAATGGATAAGGAATAGTATAAATGAGTCCTGTATCCACAATGGATATGAGATAGTTTAGGCAATCAGTGACAACAGTGTAATAATCGAAAGTAAATCTCACGAGTACTACATATACATTAATGCATGTGTTTGACTAACTGAAATATATTGTGGGTATGTATTTGAATGAGAGTGGATATGTGAAGTAAATGATATATGATGCTATATGCTAAATGAAAAGATGTGAAATATGTGTTTACATGTATTGATGTGTTATATGAATTGAGTTACACCATTGATTTTTCAGGATCGAGAGAGGACATTAGCGACAGAGACGCTCTACAAGAAGCATAATTCTTATACTTTTGGAAAGAAGAAATGGCTCGAATATCGGTCAACTAAAATTGAAGGATTAGATAGAATCTTTGTATAATTCCTCATCCGTGTAGTGTGTTATATTTAATTTTGATACATATAAGGGTGAAAAATGAAATGCTACAATGTACATATTTGGTTTTTATAAAATGAAATAAGGAATTTGGATTTAAAATACTGTAACATTTATGTATTAATGATGATGCCATGATTAAATGAGTGTCGTGACTACTCTAACATGCCACCCTTGCGGGGTACGTGTTCAAATATCACTCATGATATTAGGTACGTGTCTTGCAAGAGTGGGGTGCTACATTAAGTTTCTAGTGTGCTCCTTGATTGCAAGATTGAAAAAGAAGACAAGTACAACCTTTCTAATTAATAATAGTTTTCTTTAGAAGGAAAAATGATTGCATGATTTTTCTTTGCTAATATATAATATGATAAGGATGATATATATTTTAATTCTTGCTTTTGAGCATTTGTTATTGAATTTAGATTCAACATTACTACAATGTTAAAGGCATAATAAGTAATAAATTGTTGAGTAAAAGTAATTTAGCTAAGCCTATATAAATAGTTTGTATGTATTTGATCAAAGGATACCTTTACCTAAGTAGTAAGAATCCATAGTTAGATAACTAAAAATATTTTCTTATACCATGTTGGTTTACTTAACATAATGAGAATCTTAAAATTTCATGCAAGGATATATGTATCCTTTTAGTTATAAATAGTATGGAACTTGTTGGGTTAAAGAGTAACCGAATTAACTTTTGATGAAAAAATTATGACAACATTCAAACGTTAAATCTTATACATATGATGTAGTGGATGTAATAACAATTCATACAAGGATGACTCTTATATTTCATTAGATGTACTAATGAATTTATTTGAAATAAACATATAAACTAAATGAAATATTAAGGCTGAAGTGAATCACACGTTAATACAATGCTTATAAAACGATATAAGAATGCACGAGAAGGGGGGGTTGAATTGTGCATTCCACTTTTTTGAAAAATTCTTTAAAAAATGTTTGTTAGAAATAAAATTCTTTTACAGAACTTCCGATAGATTCTAATTAATCAAAACTTTGAAAATTTTGTTTACGAACTAAGTAATGATAAAACTTGAATCTAAAAGAGAGATAGAGTAAGAGTAGTTGACACAACGATTTATCCTGGTTCACCCCAAACCGTGGGTTACATCCAGTCCTCAGAGTTCTTTATGAGATTTCACTATCTCTTCAACTTTTACAAGTATTCTTTACGAGCCTCTTCAGGTCTCTATAATCAGTATTCTTTTACACTTAGCCTCTGCAGGCTATCTGTACTACTTCCTCACAGAAAAGTGTTTGAAACTTGTTACAGTAAAAATAGCTCTCGGCTAATTTGCACAGTATGCTTTTTACGATCGCGTAGATGTAATTCAGCTAATTTTTCAACTAACTTTGCAATCTTTGATTTCGACTTGTATTTATAGCCTTCATCTCCAACTGCTTCTTGATTCTTGTTTCGGACTGCCCAATGAATCCTTCTGGTTTGGCCACATAAATGGTCTCCTCAAGATCCCCATTAAGAAATGCAATTTTGACATCCATTTTTCATATTTCATAATCGAAATGGGCTGCTACGACCAAAAGAATCTTGATGGACTTAAGCATGGCAACTGGAGAAAAAATCTCCTCATAGTCTATACCCTCCTTTTGAGTATAGCCTTTAGCTACCAATCTAGCTTTAAAGGTCTCTACCTTTCCATCCGATCCTCTTTTCCTTTTGTAGATCCATTTACACTCTATGGCTTTTAGACCAGGTGGTAGATCTACAAGGACACATACTTCATTAGTGTACATGGAATCTATTTTTGATTCCATCGCCTTGAGCCATTTTCCTGCATCAACATCATTAACAGCCTGAGTATATGTAATGGGATTCGTTTCTTCTTGGTCTGAGATGGCAATTAAGCCTTTTCCTAGATCTAGATACCTATATGGCTGTCTCACAACCCTCCCATTACGTCTAGGCACAACTTGATGTTCAGGTTGCACTTCCGATTCAACTCTTCAATCCATTTCAACATCTTGTTCTGTCATATCCAAAACAACTCTTGGTTTGGATGAAATAGCTAACTCTTTTAGTACTACTTCACTTCTTCCTTTGTGATTTCTCACAAACTCTTCCTCTAAGAAGGTCGCATTTGTCGACACAAATACCTTCCTATCCTGAGGACTATAAAAATAGCACTCTCGAGTTCCCGTAGGATATCCTACAAATAAACATACTTCTGACCTTGGTTCCATCTTTGTGAATCCAGGCTTTAGAACATGGGCTGGGCAGCCCCAAGTCCTTAGGTGCCTCAATGAAGGCACTCGACCAGTCCTCAACTCCCTAGGTGTTTTAGGCACTAATTTGGATGGAGCAAAGTTAAGAAGATATGTTGCCATTTGTATGGCATATCCCCAGAACGATTATGGAAGGCTAGCGTAGGACATCATTGATCTTACCATTTCCAATAGAGTCCTATTTCTCCTCTCCACTACACCATTCTATTGAGGTGTTTGAGGAGCTAAAAATTGGAAACAATTCCATTGTCAATTAAATATTGCTAGAACTCTCCAGATAAATTCTCACCACCTCGATCTGATCGAAGTTGTTTTAATGACTTTGCCTAGTTGCTTCTCAACTTCAACTTTGAATTCTTTGAACTTTTTAAAGGATTCACTCTTTTTATGCATCAAATACAAATAGACATGTCTTAAGTCATCATCTATAAAGGTTATAAAATATTCATAACCTCCTCTAGCTTGTACATTCATGGGCCCACACACATCAGTATGTACCAGGTCCAACATAAATTCAGATCTGTTTCCTTTATATGGAAATGAGGCTTTGGTCATTTTTCCTTTAATACAAGATTCGCAGGTGAGTAATGGATCACTATCCAAGCTCATAAGGATCCCATCCTTTACTAACCTGTCAAATCTTTTTTGATTGATATTGTTAGACCCCGAACTTTTCTTAGAATTACGAGTTAAAATTTGACATGAAATGCGAAATTGGTGGTGAATTAGTCATGTGCATAGAAAAAGACAATTCAAGAATGTGTATTGCTATATGACATTAAGATAGGTGAATTTAACAAGTTGATGATGAGAGAGTATAGGTGTGTATATGGTTTTGTTATTGATGTCTATGATTAATTATGGTCTAAAGAGTGGTTTTGAGTTTAAATAAAATTGATAGTGAATACATTGTTTTAAATGGCAGTTAAAAATCAAGAAATAAAGAGAAAGAGTGTGAGAATATGAAGATTTGAGAAAGTTTGCTTTTTGGAGTCAAAAGTTGACTTTTGGGTATAGAAAGTTTGACTTGAGAGTTGGCTTTTTGATTTAAGCAGAATTTGAGAAAATGATCTTCATGAAACTTGTAGTTTCTGATGAGAGCTTTTTGTCTCCATAAAGTTTAATATTTTTTGATATCGGGAGTGAAAGTTATGATCAGTCAAAGTTAAGTATTATTTTTCTTTGTTTTGTGAAAATGTCCATAAGTGTACATTTAGGTGTAATGTGATTTGAGGTAAATTATGTACTGATGTGGTCCGAATGGAGTTAAGTGTTTTACATGAAAGTCATAGAAGATTTTCCAAGCTTTACAGTGATGTATACTATGTAATTAGTGGAAGTCAGAATTGGAAGATATGAAATTTGGAAGTTGGATGTGTTATAGGTGGACCTCGGTTATGGCAAAAACTTTGACTGAAAAAAAATTGACCTAGCTAGAGGTTGAATTTTGTCTCTAAGTGCTTGATGAAAGTTGAAGATTTTGATTTGATCTTTAGTTTGATATAAAATATGACATGTTTGGACCTAGGAGTTGAAAGAAATAAATTTTGGAAGTTATGTGATTGTTTAGGAAGATATTCATATAGACAGAAAGTTTGATTGGTTTGTGATCCCGTTTGAGATGAGATTGATTTGTGAGTTCTTCATGGAAGTTGTAGAGCTTCCTTTGAGCTTTATTTTGATACCAAATTTGTCAAATTTAGAGTTCGGGATCCAGAGTTATGAATTTTGAAAATTCGATTATTTGTATGTCATTTTAACTCCTATTTTTGTTAATTCGTTCCCAATACGTCCCCTTTTTTGATCTTTTGCTTATAATTTGCCCATCCGACATCCGATTGGTTTAGTTTTCAAAGCGTTGGATTCCTAAAACAACTACCTACATCATGATGGGAAATTATGATTGTTCTGAGATTAATTGGAAAAAAAGATTGATTGAATTAAAGTGAGAGAATTGATTACAGGGTTTGAGTTGGACATTATTCTGAACATGTTTAGATATTTTGATGATATCTTGATCTGTAGAAATTCAATTAAGTTGATTCTTATTTCTAAATAAATTAGAGACATGAGACTACAAGTTATCTGAAGGAATCGAATTTCAATTCAGTCCCTAAGATTTTCAATTTCTGAATTGAAGTATTAAAGTTATAAGAAAATATAAGGGCAAATTGGGCATAACACTTAAGGCTAAAAGTTATAAGGCTTATATTGGAGGGAAAATTGGACATTCCCCACTCATAAAGAGAGTATGAATTAGAAGAAGGAAATGAGGAATGAGAAGAAAAAGAAGAGATGAAGCCGTGGAAGAAGAAGAGAAGAGGAGAAAGCTAGGGTTTGAAGATCTTTGAAGAATTTGAAGCCAAATCAAGTAAGTATAAGCATCTTTCCGCTTGATTAGATGAATGAAACATGTTTTGATGTTAGTTAAGAGAGGGTTATGTGTTAGAAGTTGTCGATGAGTTAAAACATATGTTTGGTTTTTAGGGTTAATGATTATGTTGTTTGTGGATGATTTTTGGGTTGGAATGAGTTTAGAAATGAAGTAGGAGTGATGATTAAGGGTTAAGATGAGTTATTTGTGAAAGATGGGATGTTTAAAGATGAAAAATGTCGAAAATCAATGTTCGGAGGGTTTCTGGACTGACATGTCACGACACACGCAGGTCTCCCACGTCGCGGCGTGCACGAGCACCCAGGTCGCGAAGTGCGCGGGGGCTTTCGCCGCGGCGAGCTCCTTTCCTCCACGGCGAGAAGTCTTTTTCCTATACAGACATGTTTTGATATTTTGGACATAACTTTTGATGTAGATATCCAAATGAGTTGATTTTTTATTCGTTGTAAACTAGAGTCAAAGGTTTATAAGTTTTATGAAGAAAGGAAGTTTTTAATCAGTTTTTAAAGATCTCAAATTTTGGTCGGAAGTTGAGTATAGATTATTGTTTCAGCATAAGAATAGTCCTAACGGGTTTGGAGTAAAACTTTCAGATTTCTGAACCAATTTGAGTGAGTTTGGTGTCATTAGAAACTTAAGACAACGAGGAAACTTTTTATATAATAGAATATTATCAGATTTTGTCATTTACTTGATCAGAGTGATCATGGAAAATTGACCCGAATGTTTGGACTTTTGGAAGAGTTTGAGTTTTTAGAATTTATAGGTCCTCAAATTTGTATTCCTATTGAATGGGATTTTACATTTTGATAAAGGGAATCAAGGAGGGCAAGAGGATAAAGAGGAGAGGCATCTTTTAAGCATGCATCCAAGCAAGGAATTCAGGTGGGTACATTTTTATAATTTAAATAAGCTATTACTGTTTTCTTTAAATCAAAGAAGCTTTCTGATTTTACTTGCATCATAAATGCTGCATTATTGTTTATGAATGAGTTGTTAAATATGATATATGTTTGTTACATGATTTGAGTGACATTTTGAACAAGATGCATATTTATGAAATCATGTTTTCAAGAATGATTTTCAAGATATACATCAAGCATATGATAAGCAAGTTTTCAGGACAAGTGCCATTTTGGGCAACAAGTTACAAGATTTTGAAAACTATGTGTTGAGTGGGTTTGTGGTAGTCCCTCAAGAATCGTCACGTGCACGTTGACCCAAGAATAGGCTTCTTCCGCCTACTCGCTAGTGGCACGGAGCTCCTTCAAGGACTCCCTCAAGAAACTATGACTACACAGGACCATTTCGATAGAAATGTGTGGTGCATCATGAATTTGGACTTACCCAAACTATTCTGATGTGCTTATGTGATCATGTTATGTTTGATCAAGTTTGATGCATTCATGATTTGTAACTTATAGATTTTGGCTGAAAGCCTAGAAAACATGTGTTTTATAAACTCCATGAAAGTTTCTAAGACAAGTGAACTATTTTCAAGGTTTGTGCTTATCTTTATTATAAACGTGTATCCACGAGCTGTAAAGCTCACCCCCCCTTTCATCCCCATCTCCAGATATCAAGATGGAGATTGGATGAAAGCAAGTCTAGACGTCCATTCGTTACATATATGACTGGCTTTTAAGTTCATTTGTTGTAAGATTCAGATTTCGGACATGATGAAAATTTTAGAATTTTTGTATTTTGTGCATTTTGGATTTTGATATTGATGTTGTCACATGGCTTGGAATGCCATTAAGATTTCTTAAGCATGTATTTCTTTGTTGAAATTGATTTATGGATTTGTTTATAGAATGGAAAAGTGAATTATGATTTATGTAATGATTATGATAGATTGTGTTTGTTTATGCTGAGTTTCCGGACGGAAGGTCCGAGGCATCTGCTGATTGTGTGATTGAACTAATTTATAGAAGTGAATTTTTAAACCCTTTGTAGGTTTGGGTTAGTTAAAATGCAGCCGTTATGCTGCCGAAATTTTTATGATAAAAAAAGATAAGAATAAGATTTTTAAAGATGAGATTGAGATATTGCATGAGTACGGATAATATTATGAATTTAGTTTTGATTGAAGATGAATTTCCAAATGGAAAATTAGATTGCTTTGTATAAGATTGAATAAAGATGAAAAGAATGAAAGAAAACAATTTATACCGATTTCAGATTGATCTAGTCTTTTGGTTTCCAACGCGATGTTTCCAAATTATTTGTTTTCGGATGTCGGAGTTAAGGTTTTGTCCTTCAGCGATATATTTGCTTTGATCCCAAGCCATTTCGTTTTGCTTTCTAATTCTTTCGCTTTGGCCAAGTCTAAGTTTGCTCACGTTTTGTACATGTGTTCAATTATGATTCCGAGGTTGGGTTCTAGAAACGGGATCCAACATTTGTGATTGATTGATCCGTTTTGATTCTTTATTTCTGAAATTTTGTAAATTCGAGCCTTTTGATTTTTCTATAGCTCATTAAGAATTCAAATTCATTTTTGATATGTGTTTCCTTCCGTTTTCCGGTTGGGGTCCGGTTCTCAAATCGGGTCCCAACATAGGTGGTATCAAAGCCCCAGTATTAGAATCTTACATGGGCGCATGTGTATAAGTGATATGCATGAGAAGTTGATAAGAGTTAGTGAATGGATATGATTGAATTAGTGAGAATGTGATATTGATGTGAATAAATTTTCATGAATTATTTGAAGAACCTAATTGATTGTATGATTGAGGTGATGAGTTATATGATCGATCATAAGAATGCGTATGATATTGGGGTTAGAATGTGATGATGATTAGGCTTCTTCGATCACTTTGTTGATTTGATTTCGAATATACATCTGTGAGATGAAATAAGGAATACTTGAAAGATGAGATTAATGATAGAGATATATGTATAGAAGTTCAAAAGGTTGATTTTGAATGATGATTGGTTCATGGTAAGGTTCCTTAAGCACTGGACAATTGACTTGAGTCAAATATGTTAAGAAATATTGATTTGTGGATAGTGATTTTGACATGGTATTAGATACAATAGTATTGGTGGTATTTGATACAAGAAGTGAAACATTGTGAATAAATTGAGATATATGTATGATGAGGAATTAGATAAGAAAGCAAATGACTATGATCTTTTAGAAGAAATTATTTGAGAGAATAAGTTACTTGATGATTACTTATGTAGGAATTTCGAGGATGAAATTCTTTTAAGAGGGGAAGAAATGTTAGACCCCGAACGTTTCGTAGAATTGCGAGTTAAAATTTGACATGAAATGCGAAATTGGTGGTGAATTAGTCATGTGCAAAGAAAAAGACAATTCAAGAATGTGTATTGCTATATGACATTAAGATAGGTGAATTTAACAAGTTGATGATGAGAGAGTATAGGTGTGTATATGCTTTTTTTATTGATGTCTATGATTAATTATGGTCTAAAGAGTGGTTTTGAGTTTAAATAAAATTGATAGTGAATACATTGTTTTAAATGGTAGTTAAAAATCAAGAAATAAAGAGAAAAAGTGTGAGAATATGAAGATTTGAGAAATTTTGACTTTTTGGAGTCGAAAGTTAACTTTTGGTTATAGAAAGTTTGACTTGAGAGTTGACTTTTTTATTTAAGAAGAATTTGAGAAAATGATCTTCATGAAACTTGTAGTTTCTGTTGAGAGCTTTCTGTCGCCATAAAGTTTGATATTTTTCGATATCGGGAGTGAAAGTTATGATCAGTCAAAGTTAAGTATTATTTTGCTTTGTTTTGTGAAAATGTCCATAAGTGTACATTTAGGTGTAATGTGATTTGAGGTAAATTATGTACTGATGTGGTCCGAATGGAGTTAAATGATCTACATGAAAGTCATAGAAGATTTTCCAAGCTTTACAGTGATGTATATTATGTAATTAGTGGAAGTGAGAATTGGAAGATATGAAATTTGGAAGTTGGATGTGTTATAGGTGGACCTCGGTTATGGCAGAAACTTTGACTGAAAAAAATTGACCTAGCTAGAGGTTGAATTTTGTCTCTAAGTGCTTGATGAAAGTTGAAGATTTTGATTTGATCTTTAGTTTTATATAAAATATGACATGTTTGGACCTAGGAGTTGAAAGAAAGAAATTTTGGAAGTTATGTGATTGTTTAGGAAGATATTCATATAGACAGAAAGTTTGATTGGTTTGTGATCCTGTTTGAGATGGGATTGATTTGTGAGTTCTTCATGGAAGTTGTAGAGCTTCCTTTGAGCTTTATTTTGATACCAAATTTGTCAAATTTGGAGTTCGGGATCCAGAGTTATGAATTTTGGAAAATTCGGTTATTTGTATGCCATTTTGACTCCTTCTATTTTTGTTATTTCGTTCCCAATCCGACCCTTTTTTCGATCTTTTGCTTATAATTTATCCGTCCGACATCTGATTGATTTAGTTTTCAAAGCGTTGGATTCCTAAGACAATTACCTGCATCATGATGGGAAATTATGATTGTTCTGAGATTAATTGAAAAAAAAAAGATTGATTGAATCAAAATGAGAGAATTGATTACAGAGTTTGAGTTGGACATTATTCTGAACATGTTTAGATATTTTGATGATATCTTGATCTGTAGAAATCCAATTAAGTTGATTCTTATTTCTAAATAAATTAGAGACATGGGACTACAAGTAATCTTAAGGAATCGAATTTCAATTCAGTCCCTAAGATTTTCAATTTCTGAATTGAAGTATTAAAGTTATAAGAACGTATAAGGGCAAATTGGGCATAACACTTAAGGCTAAAAGTTATAAGGCTTATATTGGAGGGAAAAATGGACATTCCCCACTCATTAAGAGAGTATGAATTAGAAGAAGGAAATGAGGAATGAGAAGAAAAAGAAGAGATGAAGCCGTGGAAGAAGAAGAGAAGAGGAGAAAGTTAGGGTTTGAAGATCTTTGAAGAATTTGAAGCCAAATCAAACATAAGCATCTTTCCCCTTGATTAGATGAATGAAACATGTTTTGATGTTAGTTAAGAGAGGGTTATGTGTTAAAAGTTGTCGATGAGTTAAAGCATATGTTTGGTTTTTAGGGTTAATGATTATGTTGTTTGTGGATGATTTTTGGGTTGGAATGAGTTTAGAAATGAAGTAGGAGTGATGATTAAGGGTTAAGATGAGTTATTTGTGAAAGATGGGATGTTTAAAGATGAAAAATGTCAAAAATCAATGTTTAGAGGGTTTCTGGACTCGCACGTTGTGGCGCACACAGGTCTCCCATGTCGCAGCATGCATGGCGCCACGTCATGGCTTCTTGTGCTTGCGCGCCGCCATGTGAGAAGTCTTTCTGTGCACAAACATGTTTTGATATTTTGGACATAACTTTTGATGTAGATATCCAAATGAGGTGATTTTTGATTCGTTGTAAACTAGAGTCAAAGTTTATAAGTTTTATGAAGAAAGGAAGTTTTCAATCAGTTTTTAAAGATCTCAAATTTTGGTCGGAAGTTGAGTATAGATTATTGTTTCAGTATAAGAATAGTCCCAACAGGTTTGGAGTATAAATTTTAGATTTCTGAACCAATTTGAGTGAGTTTGGTGTCATTAGAAACTTAAGACAATGGGGAAATTTTTTATAGAAGAGAATATTATCAGATTTTGTCATTTACTTGATCAGAGTGATCATGGAAAATTGACCCGAATGTTTGCACTTTTGGAAGAGTTTGAGTTTTTATTATTTATGGGTCCTCAAATTTGTATTCCTATTAAATGGGATTTTACATTTTGATAAAGGGAATCAAGGAGGGCAAGAGGATAAAGAGGAGAGGCATCTTTTAAGCATGCATCCAAGCAAGGAATTCAGGTGGGTACATTTTTATAATTTAAATAAGCTATTACTGTTTTCTTTAAATCAAAGAAGCTTTCTGATTTCACTTGCATCATAAGTGCTGCATTATTGTTTATGAATGAATTGTGAAATATGCTATATGTTTGTTACATGATTTGAGTGACATTTTGAACAAGATGCATATTTATGAAATCATGTTTTCAAGAATGGTTTTCAAGATATACGTCAAGCATATGATAGGCAAGTTTTCAAGACAAGTTCCATTTTGGGCAACAAGTTACAAGATTTTGAAAACTATGTGTTGAGTGGGTTTGTGGTAGTCCCTCAAGAATCGTCACGTGCACGTTGACCCAAGAATAGGCTTCTCCTACCTACCTGCTAGTGGCACGGAGCTCCTTCAAGGACTCCCTCAAGAAACTACAACTGCACAGGACCATTTTGATGGAAATGTGTGGTGCGTCATGAATTTGGATTTACCCAAACCATTATGATGTGTTTATATGCTCATGTTATGTTTTATCAAGTTTGATGCATTCATGATTTGTAACTTATGGATTTTGGCTGAAAGCCTAGAAAACTTGTGTTTTATAAACTCTATGAAAGTTTTCTAAGATAAGTAAACTGTTTTCAAGGTTTTTGCTTATCTTTGTTATAAACGTGTATCCACGAGCTGTAAAGCTCACCCCCCTTTCATCCCCATCTCCAGGTATCAAGATGGAGATCGGATGAAAGCAAGTCTAGACGTCCATTCGTTACATATATGACTGGCTTTTAAGTTCATTTGTTGTAAGATTCAGATTTCAGACATGATGAAAATTTTGGGATTTTTTATTTTGTGCATTTTGGATTTTGATATTGATGTTGTCACATGGGTTGGAATGCCATTAAGATTTCATAAGCATGTATTTCTTTGTTTAAATTGATTTGTGGATTTGTATATAGAATGGAAAAGTGAATTATGATTTGTGTAATGATTATGATAGATTGCGTTTGTTTATACTGAGTTTGCGGACGGGAGGTCCGAGGCATCTGCTGATTGTGTGATTGAACTGATTTATAGAAGTGAATTTTTAAACCCTTTGCAGGTTTGTGTTAGTTAAAACGCAGCCGTTATGCTGCCGAAATTTTTATGATAAAAGAAAGATCATAATAAGACTTGTTAAAGATGAGATTGAGATATTGCATGAGTACGAAGAATATTATGAATTGAGTTTTGATTGAAGATTAATTTCCAAATGGGAAATTAGATTGCTTTGTATAAGATTGAATAAAGATGAAAAGAACGAAAGAAAACAATTTATACCGATTTCGGATTGATCTAGTCTTTTGGTTTTCAACGCGATGTTTCCAAATTATTTTTTTTCAAATGTCGGAGTTAAGGTTTTGTCCTTCAGCGATATATTTGCTTTGATTCCGAGCCAATTCGTTTCGCTTTCTATTTCTTTCGCTTTCGCCAAGTCTAAGTTTGCTCACGTTTTGTACATGTGTTCGATTATGATTCCGAGGTTGGGTTCCAAAAACGGGATTCAACATTTGTGGTTGATTGATCCGTTTTGATTCTTTATTTCTGAAATTTTGTAAATCCGAGCCTTTCGATTTTTCTATGGCTCATTAAGAATTCGAATTCATTTTCGATATATTTTTCCTTCCGTTTTCCAGTTGGGGTCCGGTTCCCAAATCGGGTCCCAACAGATATGATCCATTCTTAAGTGCCACAGATACTTTGAATTAATGCTTAAGACATTAGATTGTCTTGGTTTTATCAATTCCGTGGTGTTTAGTGTGTTGGACCCCGAATTTTTTTTTATATTTCTTATTGATGTCGTTAAGCATGAATTGTGTTAATTATGTGTTTATGCTTAGTTTGATTTAAATTGGGCGTATTAGTGGATAACTGAGGTTTTGTTGAGTTAATGTAGTTTTAATGAGAATTAACGGATAAAAATATATGAGGACATCTTGGGAAGGTCACTTAAGTTAGATAGGTTAAGGCTTGGCTAAGAGGGGTAATATGGTCTTTGTCCCTTCCCATGAGACTTAAGAGAAGAAATTAGAAGGAGAAGAGAGAAAGAAAAGAAAAGAAGAAGAGAGGAAGAGCGTTATCGTGGGAGAGGAAGAAGAGACGAGAAATAGGGGTTTTCGATCCTTGAGGTTTTTGGACAAATTTGAAGCAATTTCCTGGTAAGTTAGAGTTCATTCCATTATATTGTGGTTAGATTAAACTCTAAGATGGATTGAATGTGTTATAATCGGTGGTTTAGGGTTTAAAGGCAAAAATTGATAGATTTTTTTGGGTTAATGGTTTTGTGCCTGTTTTTAAGTTGTTAATGGGTTAGAACTGTAGTATAGAACTTGAATCAAGGTTTAGGTGTGTTGCATTTGCATAAGGGAAGGATTGAAGTGGGAAAATGTTGGAAAAATCGAGTTCGGAAGGATTGAAGTGGGAAAATGTTGGAAAAATAGAGTTTGGAGTCGTTCTCCAGACTCGCACGTCGCGGCGTGCTCATACGTCGCGACGTGCTCATGAGCACGCCGCGACGTGCGCATTTGTATTCGCCGCGATGCGCGAGGAAGGTATGCACGTCTTGACGTGCGAATTTGTGCACGTCGTGGCGAGCAGCAGGCCTTCGTCGCTGCGTGCGAGGGGCGTGTTCGCCCCGGCGCATGCATGCATGCGCACTCCTGTTTCCAGCGAAGAAGTATTTTAGCATTTTGGGCATATCTTTTACTGTGGATGTCCAAATGAGGTGATTTTGGACTCGTTGTGACTAGAAACAGAGAGCTACAAGTTTATGAAGAAGGGAAGTTCGAATTGAAGTGATTTTTTGATGCGTTGTAAACTAGATTCATAGATCTACAAGTTTTGTGGAGTAGTGAAGTTCCGAATCAGTCTCTAAGGATATGAATTTTGGATGGAAGTTAAGAATAGAAATATTGTTTCAACATGAGTTATTGAATGGGATTTTTGGCTCTTGTTTTAGGAAATGAAGAGGATCAAGAGGAACAAGAGGAAAGGCAATCCTAAACAAGTATAAGCAAGGAATTCAAGGTGGGTACATGTTTATAATAGAGTAAATAAGTCACTCATTGTTTTGTTCAAGTCAAGAAAGATTTAATGATTTTAAATTGCATCATCAATGTTGACTTATTTGCTATTGTGAAATGATTACAGGTTGTTATATGGTTTGCATTCATGATTTATAAAAAGGTTTCAAAAGAGTTTTCTCTTTTCAAGAATACATGCATATGAAATCATGTTTTTCCAAAATGTATGAAAAGCAAGTTTACAAGCAAGTGCCAGTTTGGCAATCAAGTTTACAAGACTTTGGATCATGCATTGTTATGTGGGTTTGTGGTAGTCCCAAGAACCATCACGTGCACGTTGACCATGAAAAGGCTTCTCCCGCCTGCCCGCTAGTGGCACGGAGCTCCCCACAAGGACTCCAACTACGACTACACAGGACCATGTAGATGGAAATGTGTAGTACGTCATGAACCCGGACTAACCTAAACCATTATGCTATGTTATGTGTTTATGATATGTTGTTACATTTCATGCATCATGAATTGTTCAAGAATCAAGAATTTTCAAGATAATGACTCATACATGCTCAATTACTATGATTTCAATAAGTACCACGATAATG
Source organism: Erythroxylum novogranatense (assembly GCA_029891385.1). NCBI lineage: Eukaryota > Viridiplantae > Streptophyta > Magnoliopsida > Malpighiales > Erythroxylaceae > Erythroxylum > Erythroxylum novogranatense. The sequence goes on along the minus strand of CM057226.1, from coordinate 42,130,807 downwards.
AGTTATTTTTGATTACTTTTGCTTATTCCTATGTTATAAAAATGTTCCCACGAGCTTTATAGCTCACCCCCTCTATTCTCCCCCATTCAGGTGGCGAGCAAGAGACCGAGTGAGTCACGAGTTATGGCAGCACTCCATTTTGTCATGTTTACTTATTTTCAATGTTATATTTTTGGAAGTCAAGGCTTTAGTTACATTCCAAGTATTATTGGTTCAAGGGTATTTTGTATTTTTGGCTCTTGAACTCAAAGTTGTAATTTGGTTTGAAATGTTCTTAAAGCTTTGTAAAACTCATCTTTTGGAGCATGAATTATGGATTTGTTTGTTTAAATCAAATGAAAGCAGGTTTCAAGTTTGTTTCCTGTGGGCCCATTGAGCTTCCGAGGGTATTTTCCTTAATCGTTTAATTAACATGTTTCACCCCACGCATATAGTACCACGCTCTCATGTCCGATGTTGGGCTCCAGCAACGGGGTCCAACATGTTGTGGTATCAGAGCGACTAGGTTTCGATCCCGGTTTGCATTGCACTGTTTTTAATGAATAACTTGCATTGTTTTACATGGTTTGAACTGTTTTTGCATATTTGAAAGTTGTCTTACTTGAACTAAAGGTTTCAATGGTTTTATATTGAAGGAGTGAACATGCCACCTCGAAAGAGAACTCGAGGAGCTATGACTCGATCTCATTCTCGTCAAAGGAGCACGGATGAATCCCATGTTCCGCAGGATGCTGGGACACATTCTGCTTCGATTTCTGAGGCACCTAGCTTGCAACAAGAAGTGCCTCCTCCGCCTCCTCCTATGCCTCAGATGAATCCCATAGATCCGAGTTTCTTTCAAGCCTTTGCTCAGGCTTTCACGTATTCCATGGGTCAAAGATCTCAGATTCTGATGCAATCTCCAGTAGACAGGAGTGGGTAGTATGATAAGCTCCGTAAGTTTGGGGCTATGGATTTTAATGGGAGGAAAAATCCAGAAGAGGCTGAAGCCTGGTTGAAGAGGACCAAGAGGGTCCTAGTTCAGATGAAATGCACAGATAAGGAGAAGTTAGAATATGCGGTCAGTTTGTTACAGGGTGACGCACTGCATTGGTGGGAATCAGTGCCTCACAGTCAGGTTGGTCCATCGGTGCTGACATGGAGAGACTTTGGGGAAGTATTCAAAAAGAAGTATCTCTCTAGAGTCTATGTGCAAGATAAGGCCAGGGAATTTCTGAACCTCACTCAGAGGGACATGAGTGTGAGCGAGTATGAGCTGAAGTTCACATAACTTTCTCGTTATGCAGCCAACATTGTGGCAACAGAAGAAGACAAGTGCCGTAAGTTTGAGGGAGGTCTTCACTTGGGGATCAGGGAGAAAGTCCTGATCCACAATTTCTGTTACTACCAGCAATTGGTGGATGCGACACTCCAGGCTGAAAAGTTGGAGAAGATCAAACAGGAGGTGAGCATGAAGAGGAAGAACAGGGAGCAGACTTTCAAGAAGGGTACTAGTGCCCCAATGCCTAAGAGGAGCACGAGGAGCTTTCACACCCAGAGTGAAGTGGGTAGCAGTGGCGTTACCAGGGACAAGCAGGTGAGGGTAGTAATCGTGCAAGCCTCTATTGTGGGAGGCATAGGAAGAGCAGGAAAGAGATGGTTCACCAACCCCCTATGTGACCAGTGTGGGAAACGTCACCAGGGTGAGTGCCTCAAGTTACTTGGAGTCTGTTTCAGATGTGGAGAGAAGGGGCATATGGTCAGGGATTGTCCACAGTGCAAGGAGCAGGGAGGGTCGCAGCTTTAAAGCCCGAGGTGTCTGAAGCAGTGGGAACCGGCCGATTCTTGAGGTAGGCGGCTCTGGGACTGCAAGGAAGGCTATTCCTCCAGGAAGGCCAAAGGGGCAGGCACCGGCAAGGGTGTTTGCCATGACTAGGGATGAAGCTGCAGCTGCACCTGAGGTTATCACGGGTATGGCTCAGTTGCTTGACTCAGTATTATTTGTTTTAATTGATTTTGGTTCCACGCATTCTTTTGTTTCTGCAAGTATAGCATTACATGGTGTGAATTTTGTGCCTTTGGATAATCCTTTGTTTGTTAGTACTCCTTTAGGGAGGAATGTAGTGATCAGTCAAGTGTATGAGCATTGTGAGCTTTCCATCGATGGTGCTAGATTGGTAGTGGATTTACTACCTCTAGACCTAAGAGGGTTAGATGTTATTCTAGGGATGGATACTATGGAGAAATATCTGGCAAAGCTGGATTGTGGTCGGAAAGAGGTAGAATTTGATCTGGGTAATAGTAAGAAGGTGATTTTCAGAGGGGACAGGAAGACACCATTGCCAAGACTGGTTTCGGCTATGTTAGCTGAAAGAATGATGGGCCAGGGGTGTGAAGCTTTCTTGGCACATTTTGTAGATTCCGATGTGAATGAAGGGAAGTTCGAGGAGTTCCCGATTGTGAGGGAGTTTCCAGATGAATTACCAGGTTTGCCGCCGGTGAGGGAAATCGAGTTTGCCATTGACTTGATTTCCGGAATCGCGCCTATTTCAATACCGCCGTATAGGATGGCTCCAGCTGAGTTGAGGGAGCTGAAGGAACAGTTAGAGGAACTGTTAGAGAAGGGGTATGTTAGACCGAGTTCGTCTCCTTGGGGAGCGCCGGTTCTGTTTATCAAGAAGAAGGATGAATCATGGCGGATGTGTATTGACTATCGGAGACTCAACAAGGTGACAATTAAGAACAAGTATCCTTTGCCTCAGATAGATGATCTGTTTGACCAGCTGCAGGGAGCAAAGGTCTTCTCCAAGATTGATCTCAGGTCAGGCTATCATTAGCTCAGAATCAAGGAGTCTGATGTAAGCAAGACAACATTCAGAACTCGTTATGGACACTATGAGTTTTTTGGTTATGTCATTCGGCTTGACCAATGCTCCAGCTGCTTTCATGGATCTTATGAATAGGGTCTTCAAGGAGTTTCTGGATCAATTTTTCATAGTGTTTATAGATGACATTCTGGTTTATTCGAAGAGTGAAGAAGAACATGAGGAGCATCTCAGGATTGTATTGCGAACTCTGAGGGAGAGAGAGCTTTATGCAAAGTTCAGCAAGTGTGAGTTCTGGCTTCATGAGGTCACATTCCTTGGACATGTGATATCGCAGGATGGTGTACATGTTGATCCAAGGAAAGTTGAAGCAGTCGTGAATTAGCATGCGTCCAAGACAGTGAAAGAGGTGAGGAGTTTTCTGGGTCTGGCAGGTTACTATAGGAGGTTTGTAGAAGGATTCTCTATGATAGCTGCTCCAATGACTAAGTTATTGAGGAAGAATCAGAAGTTTATCTGGACTGATGAATGCCAGAAGAGCTTTGAGGAGCTCAAGCTCAGATTGACAAGTGCTCCAGTTTTGATTTTGCCTTCTGGTGATGAGGGCTATACAGTGTATAGTGACACTTCGAGGAAGGGTCTCAGTTGTGTTTTGATGCAGGGAGACAGGGTGATAGCTTATGCTTCAAGGCAACTGAAGCCGTATGACTTGAATTATCTGACTCATGATTTGGAATTAGCAGCAGTGATCTTTGCCTTGAAAATTTGGAGGCATTATCTATATGAGGTTCAGACGAGGATCTTTACAGATCACAAGAGTCTTAAGTACTTACTGAGCCATAAGGAATTGAATTTGAGACAGAGAAGGTGGATTGAGTTGCTAAATGATTATGATTTGTTGATCGAGTATCACCCAGGCAAGGCGAATGTAGTGGCTGATGCTTTGAGCAAAAAGTCTTCTATTACTCATGTTCAGATAGTTTATCTTCCTTTATTGGAAGAGATGGCCAAGCTTAAGATAAGCTTGAAGCAGGAGGAACCAAATTGCCTCTTAGCTAACTTTAGAGTGAGGCCGATACTCAGGGAGAAGGTTAGGGAGTTGCAGGCACAGGATGTAGAGTTGGGCAAGCTTCGAGAGGAAATTCATAATGGTAAGATTTCTAAAGTCGTAGTGAGGGATGATGGACTCATGAAAGTGGGGAACATGCTTTGTATTCCAGATAAAAAGGAAGTGAAGGATGAGATTTTGGATGAGGAACACAATACGCCTTATGCCATGTACCCAGGTAGCACCAGGATGTACAGAGATTTGAGAGAGTATTTCTGGTGGAAGGGCATGAAGAGGGATGTAGCAGAGTATGTCAGTAAGTGTCTCGTGTGTCAGCAAGTCAAGGCTGAACACCAAGCACCTTCAAGTAAGTTAAGGCCATTGTCCATTCCTGAGTGGAAGTGGCAAAGAGTAACCATGGATTTTCTGATGGGTTTGCCCAAGACCTACAGGAAGCATGATGCCATATGGGTTATTGTGGATCGGTTGATGAAGTCAGCTCATTTTCTGGCAATCAAGCAGACTGATTCACTGCTTGTGCTAGTAAAGAAGTACATCGATGAGATAGTGAGATTGCATGGAATTCCAGATTCCATAGTTTCTGACAGGGATCCTCGGTTAACTTCGAGATTATGGGGAAGCTTGCAGGAAGCTTTAGGGACTAAGCTGAATTTTAACACGGCTTTTCACCCTCAGATGGATGGTCAATCTGAGAGGACCATTCGGACACTTGAGGGAATGCTCAGGGCATGTGTGTTGGATTTCAAGGGAGCTTGGGATGAGCATTTGTCATTGGTCCAATTTGCTTATAATAATTCGTACCACTCGAGCATTCAGATGGCTCCATATGAGGCTTTGTATGGAAGGAGGTGTAGAACTCTGATATGTTGGGACGAAGAGGGAGAGAGGAAACTGGTCGGACCAGAATTGATCTAGATGACAGTGGATAAAGTCAATCTGGTTAAGCAGCAGCTTAAGGTAGCCCAGGATAGGATGAAGAGTTACACTGATGCTCATCAGAAGGAGATGGAGTATGAAGTCGGTGAAAAGGTGTTGCTCAAGACGTCTCCTTGGAAGAGAGTAATGAGGTTTGGAAAGAAGGGCAAGTTGAGTCCGAGGTATGTAGGTCCTTATGAGATTCTTGAGAGGATCAGACCACTAGCTTACAGAGTTGGCGTTGTCGCCAGAATTGTCTCAGATCCATGATGTCTTTCATGTTGAGGAGGTATCGATCGGATCCTTCTCATATCATTCAGGCTATGGAGGTTCAGTTAAGAGACGATCTGAGTTATGAGGAGATTCCAGTGAAGATTTTGGATACAAAGGAAAAGGTCCTCAGGAATAAGACAGTTCAGCAAATTAAAGTTATGTGGAGGAACCATTCAGTGGAAGAAGCCACGTGGGAGACATTGGACGCCATGAAGGAGAAGTATCCGCATCTCTTTGATGATTCAGGTAAATTTTGAGGATGAAATTTCTTTTAAGAGGGGGAGAAATGTTGGGCCCCAAATTGTTTTTCTTGATGTTATTAAGTATGAATTATGTTGATTGTATAAATTGTTGCATAGTTTGATTTTAGTGGAAGTGTTAGTGGAAAATTAAGATTAATTTGAGATTAGTGTGGAATAAGTGGTAATGAAAGAATAAAAGTGTATAAGAGCAAGATGGACAAGTCACTTAAGTAGGTTGGTTTAAGGCTTTGCAAGGAGGGGCATGGTAGTCTTTTTTCTTTCATTTTAGCTTAAGTGTTAGAATTTGAAGAGAAAAGAAAGGAAAATAAAAAGAAAGGAAAGGAGAAGAGGGAGTCGTAGGAAGAGAGGAAGAAGAAGAAAAAGAGGAAAGCTAGGTTTGGCGATTTTTGAAGGATTTGAAGCATTCTTTGGTAAGTATAAGTTTGTTTCTTCTTGTTTAGGATGCATTAAACCCTAGATTTGAGCTGCATGAGCTAGAATTGATGGTTTTAGGGTTTTCGGAAAACTTTGTAGAAATCCCTTGAGTTGATGATCATGTTGTGTTTGTGCTTGATTTTGGGTTAGAATGAGTCTAGAATTGAAGTTTAAGACATGAATTAAGGTTTAAATGTGTTGCATGTGAAAAAGGGGAAGGATTTAAGTGGGAAAAAGTAGGAAAGTCAGGTTCGGACACGTTCTCCAGACCCGCACGTCGCGACGTGAACAAGGCTGTTCGTCGCGACGTGCATAAGGTTGTTCGTCGCGACGTACACAAGTCGTTCATCGCGACGTACGCGACATATGTTTTCGTCGCGACGAGCGGGGCCTTCGTCGCGTCAAGCCCTCAGTTTCCAACAAAGATGAATTTTGATGTTTTGGGCATATCTTTTGTTTTAGGAGTCCAATTGAAGTGATTTTTTGATGCGTTGTAAACTAGAGTCATAGATCTACAAGTTTTGTGTAGTAGTGAAGTTCCGAATCAGTCTCTAAGGATATGAATTTTTGATGGAAGTTAAGAATAGAAATATTGTTTTAGCATGAGTTATTGAATGGGATTTTTGGCTCTTGTTTTAGGAAATCAAGAGGATCAAGAGGAACAAGAGGAAAGGCAATCCTAAACAAGTATAAGCAAGGAATTCAAGTTGGGTACATGTTTATAATAGAGTAAATAAGTCACTCATTGTTTTGTTCAAGTCAAGAAAGATTTAATAATTTTAAATTGCATCATCAATGTTGTCTTATTTGCTATTGTGAAATGATTACAGGTTGCTATATGATTTGCATTCATGATTTATAAAAAGGTTTCAAAAGAGTTTTCTCTTTTCAAGAATACATGCATATGAAATCATGTTTTTCCAAAATGTATGAAAAGCAAGTTTACAAGCAAGTGCCAGTTTGGCAATCAAGTTTACAAGACTTTGGATCATGCATTGTTATGTGGGTTTGTGGTAGTCCCAAGAACCGTCACGTGCACGTTGACCATGAAAAGGCTTCTCCCGCCTACCCGCTAGTGGCACGGAGCTCCCCATAAGGACTCCAACTACGACTACACAGGACCATGTAGATAGAAATGTGTAGTACGTCATGAACCCGGACTAACCTAAACCATTATGCTATTTTATGTGTTTATGATCTGTTGTTACATTTCATGCATGAATTGTTCAAGAATCAAGCATTTTCAAGATAATGACTCATACATGCTCAATTACTATGATTTCAATAAGTACCACGACAATGAGTTATTTTTGATTACTTTTGCTTATTCCTATATTATAAATATGTTCCCACGAGCATTATAGCTCACCCGCTCTACTCTCCCCCATTCAGGTGACGAGCAAGAGACCGAGTGAGTCACGAGTTATGGCAGCACTCCATTTTGTCATGTTTACTTATTTTCAATGTTATATTTTTGGAAGTCAAGGCTTTAGTTACATTCCAAGTATTATTGGTTCAAGGGTATTTTGTATTTTTGGCTCTTGAACTCAAAGTTGTAATTTGGTTTGAAATGTTCTTAAAGCTTTGTAAAACTCATCTTTTGGAGCATGAATTATAGATTTGTTTGTTTAAATCAAATGAAAGCAGGTTTCAAGTTTGTTTCCTGTGGGCCCATTGAGCTTCCGAGGGTCTTTTCCTTAATCATTTAATTAACATGTTTCACCCCACGCACATAGTACCACGCTCTCATGTTCGATGTTGGGCTCTAGCAACGGGGTCCAACAGAACTTCTGTGATTTTCAGCAGTTGGTTGAGGCAGCATTGAGGGTTGAGAATATTGAGAACATCAAGAGTGCAGTTCACAGAAAAAGAAAGGGGAGAGAGCAATTCAAGAGGGGAGGTGGTAATTCTATGCCTGAAAGGAGTGCCAGAACCTTCCCTGTACAGTCCGAGGAGAGAAGCAGTGGTGCAAGCTGACCTAGGCCTATGAAAACTTCTATTGTTTCTCACCAAGCCTCAACGGTGGGCGGCAATAGAAGGGGAGATGGGGATAGGCCATTTATTCTGAAGTGTGAGCATTGCGGGAGACCCCATAGAGGACAGTGCTACAGATTGACAGGAGCTTGCTTTAACTGTGGGAAGAAGGGTTACATTGCTAGAGAGTGTCCTCAGCCTCCACGACAAGAGAGAAGCCAGATGCAAACCTCTAGGAGAACAGAGACTGTGGGACATAAGACTTCTACAGAAGTGGGCAGCTCTGATGCGACTAAGAGGGTGAACATTCCAGGGAGACCAAGGGGCCAGGCACCAACTAGGGTGTTTGCGATGACTCGGGAGGATGCAGAGACCGCTCCAGATGTTGTCACTGGCATGGTTAGACTCTTTTATGATGATGTGCTTGGCTTGATTGATTCGGGTTCTACTCATTCGTTTGTTTCTTCGAGTAGACCTGTGTGTGGTAGAGATTTGAGCCCTTTGGATACTCCGCTGATGGTAAGTACTCCAATCGGCCAGTATATTATTATCAGTCAAGTAATAGTGGCCGTGAGCTATGTATTGGTGGGGAACTTCTAGTGGTAGATTTAATGCCACTGAAGATGGGAGGATTGGATGTAATTTTGGATATGGATACGTTGGAGAGGTACAACGTCCGTCTGGATTGTAAACAAAGACAGTGAAATTTGAATTGGATGACGGCAGAAGAGTGGTGTTCTTTGGGACGAAAAAACAAGTCCGCCTGAATTGTTTCAAACTTTGTGAGAGAGAAGATGATGAGGAAGGGATGTGAGGCATTTTTGGCCTATGTGGTAGACTCAAGAGTAGACAGAGGAAAGCTTGAGGATATTCCAGTAGTCAGGGAATTCTCGGATGTTTTTCCCGAAGAATTTCGGGACTCTCTTTTCGTGCCGTCGATTTCAATTCTGCCTTACTGGATGGCTCTGGCAAAATTGAAGGAGCTTAAGGAGCAATTGGAGGAGTTGTTGGAGAAAGGGTACATAAGGCTGAGCTTTTCACTTTAGGGAGCTCCGGTTCTTTTTGTGTTGGACCCCACCCCCCACACCTGGGCTAACATTTCCCACCCAAAGTGTGTTTGCTGACCTGTGCATCCAACCTTAATCGTCGATTTCAAGGGTGAGCCACTCCGCCCAAGACCTCAAGGTTTTGTTCCATGGTTATTAAGGAAGAATCGAAGTTTACCCGAGTGATGAATGCCGAAGAGCTTAGCTCAAGACGGAGCAAGTGCTCCGATTCTCGATTTTACCTTCCGGAGGTTACACTGTTAAGTGATGCTTCGAGGAAGGGTCTTGGTTGCGTTTTGATGCAGGGAGATAGGGTGATTGCTTATGCTTCGAGGAAGTTGAAGCCATATGAGTTGAACTATCCGACACATGATTTGGAATTGGCAGCGGTGATCTTTGCCTTGAAAATTTGGAGGCATTATCTATATGGAGTTCAGACGAGGATCTTTACCGATCATAAGAGTCTCAGGTACTTGCTAAGCCAGAAGGAACTAAATTTGAGACAACGATGATGGATCGATTTGCTTAAGGACTATGACTTGCTGATTGAGTATCACCCAGGCAAGGCCAATGTAGTGGCAGATGCCTTGAGTAGGAAGTCTTCGATTGCTCATGTTCGACGGTTTATCTTCCTTTATTGAAGAGATGGCCAAGCTTAAGATAAGCTTGAAGCCTAGATTGCCTTCTAGCTAACTTCCGAAAGGAGACCGATACTGTGGAAAAGTTAGGGAATTGCCACAAGATCTCGAAAGGAAATTAAATGGTAAGATTTCTTAAGTAGTAGTGAGGGATGATGGACTTATGACAAGAGGGAACAGTGATCCTGCACAATGCGCCTTATGCCATGCATCCCGTAGCACTAGGATGTCCATTTTTGGTGGAAAGGCAATGAAGAGGGATGTAGCATAGTTTGTGAGTAAGTGTCTAGTGTGTCAGCAAGTTAAAGCTAAACATCAGGCACCTTCAGGCAAGTTAAGGCCATTGTCCATCCCGGAATGGAAGTGGCAAAGGGTGACTATGGATTTTCTGATGGGTTTGCCTAAGACCAGTAGGAGGCATGATGCCATTTAGGTTATTGTGGATCGGTTGATGAAGTCAGCTCACTTTTTGGCGATTAAGCAGACTGATTCTTTGCATGTGCTAGCAAATAAGTACATCGATGAGATAGTGAGATTGCATGGGATTCCAGATTCCATAGTTTCGGACAGGGACCCTCGGTTTACTTCGAGGTTTTGGAAAATTTTGTAGGAAGCTTTAGGGACTAAGCTAAATTTTAGTATCGCTTTTCACCCTCAGATGGATGGTTAATATGAGAGGACCATTCGGACACTTGAGGGAATGCTCAGGGAATGTGTGATGGATTTCCAAGGAGCTTGGGATGAGCATTTTCCATTGGTCGAATTTGCTTATAATAATTCGTACCATTCGAGCATTCAGATGGCTCCATATGAGGCTTTGTATGGGAGGAGATGTAGGACTCCGATCTGTTGGGATGAAGAAGGAGAGAGGAAACTGGTAGGACCAGAATTGATTCAGACGACAGTTGAGAAAGTCAATCTAGTTAAGCAGCGGCTTAAGGTAGCGCAGGATAGGATGAAGAGCTACATTGATGCACATCGAAAGGAAATGGAGTTTGAAGTCGGTGAGAAAGTGTTTCTCAAGACGTCTCCTTGGAAAGGAGTAATGAGGTTTGGCAAGAAGCGCAAGTTGAGTCTAAGGTATGTGGGTCCTTATGAAATTCTTGAGAGGATTGGACCACTAGCCTACAGGTTGGCATTACCTCCGGAGTTGTCTCAGATTCATGATGTGTTTCATGTTTCCATGTTGAGGAGGTATAGATCGAATCCTTCTCATATCATTCAGACTAGTGAGGTTCAGTTGCGGGATGATCTGAGTTATGAGGAGCAACCAGTGGAGATTTTGGATACCAAAGACAAAGTCCTCAGGAACAAGACGGTTCAGCTAGTCAAAGTCCTGTGGAGGAATCATTCGGTTGAGGGGGCTACATGGGAGCCATTGGAAGCCATGAAGGAGAAGTATCCGTATCTCTTCGATGATTCAGGTAATAATTTCGAGGACGAAATTTTTGTTTAAGAGGGGGAGAAATGTTGGACCCCGAATTTTTTTTTTATTATTTCTTATTGATGTCGTTAAGCATGAATTGTGTTAATTATGTGTTTATGCTTAGTTTGATTTAAATTGGGCGTATTAGTGGATAACTGAGGTTTTGTTGAGTTAATGTAGTTTTAATGAGAATTAAAGGATATATGAGGACATCTTGGGAAGGTCACTTAAGTTAGATAGGTTAAGGCTTGGCTAAGAGGGGTAATATGGTCTTTGTCCCTTCCCATGAGACTTAAGAGAAGAAATTAGAAGCAGAAGAGAGAAAGAAAAGAAAAGAAGAAGAGAGGAAGAGCGTTGTCGTGGGAGAGGAAGAAGAGAAGAGAAATAGGGGTTTTCGATCCTTGAGGTTTTCGGACAGATTTGAAGCAATTTCCTGGTAAGTTAGAGTTCATTCCATTGTATTGTGGTTAGATTAAACTCTAAGATGGATTGAATGTGTTAGAATTAGTGGTTTAGGGTTTAAAGGCAAAAATGGATAGATTTCTTTGGGTTGATGATTTTGTGCCTGTTCTTAAGTTGTTAATGGGTTAGAACTGTAGTATAGAACTTGAATCAAGGTTTAGGTGTGTTGCATTTGCATAAGGGAAGGATTGAAGTGGGAAAATGTTGGAAAAATCGGGTTCGGAGTCGTTCTCCAGATTCGCACGTTGCGACGTGCACATTTGTATTCACCGTGACGTGCGAGGAAGGTATGCACGTCGCGACGTGCGAATTTGTGCACGTCGCGGCAAGCAGCAGGCCTTCGTCGGGGCATACAAGGGGCGTGTTCACCGCGGCCCACGCATGCGTGCGCGCCGCGGCGAACACGGGCCGTTCGCCTCGGCGAGCTCCTTTTTCCAGCGAAGAAGTATTTTAGCATTTTGGGCATATCTTTTGCTGTTGATGTCCAAATGAGGTGATTTTGGACTCGTTGTGACTAGAAATAGAGAGCTACAAGTTTATGAAGAAGGGAAGTTCAAAATTTGCTTCTAAGATTCGGGATTTTGGTTGGAAGTCGAATGTAGACTCTTAATGCTAGTACTTTTGAGTTTCAAGCTTTTTGAATATTTCCTTTGAATATTGTTTGAATAATGTAGACAACAGTGAGTTAGATTCTCGAGCGATATTAGGTGGGTAATATAATTGTGGTTGTTGTGTATATGGGCAATATGTGTATGCTTGCTTGCATGTGTGTGACACTGCTTGTGTTGAATTATAAGAAATATTGAAAATGCATTGTGATCATGATTATGTACTACCTTGATAGGCATTATGGCATTTTGCAAGAATGAAAAGAACGAAAAGTATGAAAGCTTTGATAAAATGCTTTGAGCATGAAACGAATTGTTATGTGTTTTGTTTGGGTGAGAGAGTAACGGATCGTTAGTCACGTGAACGTCGACGTATAGCCTTCTCCTGGCTGCCCGCTTAAGGCCACGAGATCCTTGAGAAATCGGACTCGTTTTGTTTACGGTATAAACTTCGGTTTATCCGGATCGTTTTACGAAACTCTCGAGCCATTTATGTGCATTCATTATTGATTTGTTGGGCATGATGCATGATGAATTGTTATATTGTGTAATCATATGACATATTCTTGTGAGGATTGTAAATTGATAGATTGATGACTTGCTATATGCTTGTGTATATATATATGTATATGCTTGAATGTGTGGCTCATTGCCAATGGCTATAAATGTATATGCCACTGAGCTTCGCAGCTCACCCTATTATCTCCCACTCTTTAGGTGCAGAACGAGACGATCGCCGATCTTGCAAGGCATCGGAAACTCCAAGATAGTTAGGAGCTTTGTATTGAGTTAGTATTTTGGTTGGCCCTCCGAGCATATCATCATGGAGCATTTTCATGTATTTTGGATTTAAACTTTATTCCGTATTATGTATGGTTGAGAATACTTGTTGAATTTCTCCGAATGTTAATGACATGATGGCTTATGTAATTGGGATGATTAATGCATATTCAGAATGCATGTGTAGAATGTGTGTATGTATGAGTATATGTTTGTGTGTGAATCAAAATTATGTATGGATGTTGGGATCGGGTCCGAAGTTTTGGGGAGCTCGTCGCTGGCGCAGCCTGAGGGGCACCTCAGGAATGGGGAATCAGGACCCGGGCCTAACATAGTGAGTCTGTCTTAGGTTCTATAAAGAACAATCCTTGTTTAATTATCACATCACAAATAAAATCCTTATTCTCATATATTGAAACAACTTTTTCAAAATATAAGGAATAACCAGATTTTATTAGACAAAAAATAGAAATCATGTTCCTTACAATCATTGGCATGTAATAAACATCTTCCAAATATAACCTATGACCACTAGGAAAGTCCAAGATAACTACTCCCACTAATTTTGCTGAAACATAGGAACCATCTATTATCTTGACTTGAAACTGGCCTTTAGATAGTCTTCTCCTTCGCTGGAACCCCTGCAAAGAATTGCAAACATGGTTAGTGGCTCCTGAATCTAATATCCAAGAAATAGATAAATCTGTCACATTTCTAGTTCCTAACAAACTTAGGAAACCCATACCTTGTTTACTTTTGAGGGACTCAAGGTAGACTGGATAGTTTCTTTTCCAGTGGCCCATCTCATCACAGTGGAAACACTTTCCCTTGATGTTCTCTTTGGCCTTCTTTTTCATGGGTTTGGCCTTGACCCCTGTTTGGGCCTTCTTTTTCATTGGACCCTTCTTTATTTGCTTGCCATTACCCTTGGGCTTAGAAGAAGAAGCTATATTAGCTTCTGACCCATGAGCCTTAATATTCAATATCTCCTCTATGTTCTGGAGGGTATTCATCAACTCACTCAAGGTGTAATCCTTGTTGTTGAGCTCATAGTCCAACTTAAACTACTGAAAAGAAGAGTTTAAGCTATTGATGATCATAATCATCTGCGTAACCGCATCCATATCTGCCTCAAGCATCTCAACCTCAGTGACTACAAAGATTACCTTCATCATGTAATCTCGTATCGGTTCACCAGGTTTCTGTTTAAG